>JAEIFU010000975.1:0-87383 GCA_018904235.1 Lordiphosa stackelbergi
AAGGTTAAATTGGGCCTGGAAGGCTGGCTTCTCCTTCGCTTATCTGTGACAAAAATTTATGCACAGCTCGCCAAACTAAGGGTTAAATGTGCCAATAAGCCAAATGCGGGTTAACGTAAATGCAACAAAAAATGGAAAATGAAAAAGAAAAGGAAAATCTTTCAGCTGCAGCATTTGCATTTCTTGTGCTGCTCCACTATCGAAATGTGCATCGCACGCTCACGCCGCCGCGTGGCGACCCAGAGCCTTTGGCTGCCACAGTAGGCGGGTGGAGGCCATCGATTGGCTTGCCAATGTTGATTTTCCGTTTGGTTAGGTCTCCCCCTCCACAGTTTTGGAACAAAAGGAAATGCACAAAATAAATAAAAAAAAAAAAGCAACGCAAATGTATGCAAAAAACATTTGCAGCGGGCGGAAACTGCCCGGCCGTTGCCTTAGTGCCCCTGTGCGTGTGAATGCGCATTGGACCACCAAAATGGACGGTTGGTCGTGTGAAATGCTGAAGGAGTTGTTGGCACAGTGCACAAATAAAAAAAATAGCCAACTGCAGGCGAGCCAAAGAAACGAAAATGAATGAATATTTAATTAGTGGCTGGAGGAAGAAAACTGGTAGAGGGAGAGCGGAGGGGGCGGAGTGGTGTAGGTAGGTGCTGCTGGCATTTTAACCCTTTTAAGGTATGGTAATCTATTAGAGAAGATAAATGGGAATTTAACATAATGGAAAAGGCAAACGAATTCAGTTTTTAATTGGAAGCGATAGAAAGAAATGGCTAGCAGATTGATTTGAAATGTGTAAATGGAAATAAATTAATCAAAATATCATCGAAATGTAGAAAATTAAAGAAAATATGATATATCAGTCAAAAATTCTACTCTCTGTTTTCTTACTTGATGAATATCAAAGTTAGCTTGCTTTCTGTATACCAAAGGTACACAGAGTATATTAAGTGTGCAAAATAGGTGACAGGGAGAGAGGAATCATTTCCTACACTATAAAGTATATATTCTTGATCAGCATCAGCAGCTGAGTCGATTTAGCCATGTCTGTCCGTATGAACAAACACATCTCAGAGATGGTAAGAGCTAATGGTTTGACATGTATGAACCATAAACTTCTTATACTCTCAGGCAGACCAAGTTTATTTTCAATTTTCGCCACGCCTTCTCCCGCCCCCGCAATTTGGAAAAATCGTCACATCTCCCACAGTTTTGAGGATAGGTGGTTCAACCTTCTAAAGATATTTAGTAATTAAGATTATTTATCGATTTGCCAAGGGAATGATACAGATCGGATGAACTATACTCCAATTATGACCGTTAGAATGTTCGCTGCCGCAGCGCAGTAGCAGCGCTGCTTTAAATTCTCTAACTTTCAATCTTCTAACTTGTTTTTATGCCAAGAAATACATTTTGAATGGGAAAATTTTAAAGCCTTTCCTTCAGTTGTTTTTACCCCGCATTCAGAAATAACGTTTTATCTATAGATCAATATTCAAAATTTGAATTTTTAAATATTATTATCGGTTCCTGGCTGCAGATATTATAGTTTTAAGATTATTCGAATTTCTGTATAATTCTTTCTAGGCTGCAAACCTCTAAAATAAAACCGCAGAAGGTTCGGTCTGAGGATTCGAATCCGTTGGAAAGTCTAAGTTTGGGTTCTCGTTTCACATAGCTTAAAAATCTTTGAATATTTTTTGGGCCATTTTAAGTAAAAAGAGTTTAAAGAGAAAAATTCCTTTAAGTTATTTACATAACTGGAACGTTACAAAGACATATTGAAAACAAAAAACTAAAACTATTTTTCGACCGATTATTCCTATGGCAGCTATATGCTATAGTCATCGATTTAACGGATCAGTCTTGACAGAATTATTGTGTTAGCATCAGAGCGAGACAAGCTAACGAAACGAACGTTTTCTGAATCGTTTCGTTTCTTTCTTTGCACAGAGCGAAATACTAACAAAACCCGACAAAATGTAACTGTAAAAAAAATGAGTTCTGTTCAGTTTGCGTTCATTGAGAGCAAACTAAACGCAAAGTGAAACGCGCTCATCTTGATTTGCGGACAAAGGGAATCGGAACGATATGCAACGAGCGCGAATAGTTCGGAAACGTTTGCTGCTCAATATGTATACACTTAGATATTTTTTTCTGTTGCTTACTTCTTTGTTCCTCTCAGCTTTGTTGTTTTCGTTTGCTTTTATTTTATTTCTTCAATTTAGCAGCTGAAGTAGAACTAAAAGCCGTTCATTCCGCAAACGATTTCTTAGTATACGTTTCGTTCCGAAACGTTCCAAGGCAGTCCAGCTGTCGGGAGAACAATATTCCAATCGTTTCGTTTGCGCTCTTCGGCAATATAAAGTTAGTGGTTTCGTTTTCCCTGTCTATAGTAACAGCTACAAAACATATGAATAGTTTCTTAGCTTGCCCGAACGGTTCGTTAAACGTTTCGTTTGTTTGCCCGCTCTGGTTCTAATTAAAACATTAACTCTGACTTTAAGGTAACAGAAAATGATTTTATTCATTGTTTTAAACTTAAAATTATTATCATTGGTTCTTAAACTATTTGTTTTAATATAAGGAACTTTATTGTAACATAGGAAAATAATATAACATTGTGTTCTTTTTTTAGGTAAATTAGTATTTCCTAACTTAGTATCGAATGTATCCACCTTTATTTTTGTGGCCACTACTGCTATTCTTTTGGCATACTTTTAATAGGGTAGCAAGTCTCTACTCGTGTCTCATACCACAGTTTTAAAAAAAAAAAAAAAAAAATTTTTAAATTTATTAGATAACAACCTTGATGTGTGTTTAGGATCATTATCTTGCTGAAATACCCAACGTAATGACATATTTTCCTCAGAATACGGTACCATAACTGTTTCCAATATGGTTGTACTCTTCAGCATTCATTTTGTTCGTAGTCTGATAAATTGGACCTACGCCGTACCAAAAGCAACCCCATATCATTATATTGCCACCTCCATGTTTGACTGTTTTTGTAAACCGTGGATGGAATTCTTTTCCATTAGGGCGTCAGCACATTCCTTTCACCAGTCGTTCCCCAAACAAATTAATCTTGGTTTCATCGCTCCATAATATGTTTCTCCATTTTTTTCTCCGGTGCATCCTTCCCAGTCTTTGTGGTCCCTTGACCCCCCCCCCCCCCCCCCAAAGTTTGCCACCCCCCCCCCCTTTTTCATTGGTGAATTCCCCCCTTAATTTCGGCTGCAATAGCCTTCGACTTAAATGGGTCCTTTTTGGTCAAAGATACTATGTAGTGGTCAAGGGTTTTCTGTTGTTTTTTGTGGCCTTCCACGGGCTTCCTGTCTTGGTTTTCTTTCTAATGCATTTTAACAAAATTAGGAGACCTGTTCATTGGTGGCGATGGCTCGTAAAGATTTGCCTTCTTTTCAGACAAAGAACCAATCGAGCTTTTCTTTAGTACAATGAGAATTTCGACCCATTTTTCTAAAAAAAATAATTATTTAATTCTCTGTATTGACAGGAGCTATAGCAATTTACCTTTAGTTACCAAAGATCACTGATTACAAAATTATTCATGATACTTGTGGCTGGAGACTGTACCTATTATTATGATCAGGCGAAATGTGTTTTGGACTCTGCAATTTTAGAAAAGCTTTGATATTCGGGGCAGCCCTCTTTCAATTTTTGTCACAGTGTGAACGTGACAACAACAAAAAAACAAAAATTAAAAAGTTGTCAACACTAAGGCGCACCGCACACAGACAGCGGAGCGGAGAGTAGCATATCAGCTTTGGAAAATCAAACGAGCCCGCACAACAACACCTTAGCTGAGCGGAGCATTTTATGTAAAATTCGTAAGCTGCTCTGGCTCTGCTCAGCGTTCTGTGTGCAGTGAACCTAAAAGAAGTACGAAAAACCCATCTATAATTAAAAAATTTCGGTGTGTACCTTTTAAGATGATCAGGTGTGTATTTTGTTAATCAGAGTAATCAGTTTTGATGCTATTTTCCAAAATTATTCGCATTTTTCTTTAACTTCAAAATTTGTTATTTACAGATTTTTAGAATATTTAACTATTTGTTGAAATTCTACTTTTTACCCTTAACTCACGCTGCCATCTCTAGCATAAGTAGAATTCACAACAGTTCCGCCTAGAGTGTGCCCTTTTCTCTTAACAGCTTCTAAAAGTGAAAAAAAGAAAAAAAACGTTTCAAATTAAATTTCATCAGCTGAAATATGGTACCCATATGTACTCCTACTGAAGCCCCACCCCCTCCTAAAGTAATAACCATAAAAGCCAACACCATCTCACAACGTTGAGTTTCCAAATGCACGACTTGAACTGATGTTTTGTTGCTCTTTTGCTCCTGACCATGGCAAATGGAAATTGAAGTACCCGCGTAATGCCAAGACGAACCATCAACGGGCAAAAGCTTATAAATTCTCAAGTTTGTTAAGTAGTTATTTAACTCCCCACACTAGGCAAACCCTAATAAAGTGATGGAGCCGACCCCCTCCTTCAAATCCCACCGCTCTCAGCCAACCCACTGCACACGCTTCGCATAACTTGGCAAACTTCACGAGGCGGAAGGAAAACAAAAGCATATAAATTGCAGGCATACTTCTAAAAGCCTTCTCAAAGGCTGGGCAAAGAGTTTGCAGTTCACGTGCGGTCAATATGCACAAATGTGTGGCAGGTGGATGTGAATGGATGGGGGGGGGGGCTCCAAAAAGGTCTGCACTTGCTGGATTTGCTTTAAACTCTAGAAATGGGATGTAATGCGTAATTCATGATGCCATTTGCACAGCTGGATAAATCTTGCAAATTAAGTCAGGTCTTGTGTTGCTCAGGTGCTGTCTGTTACTAAAGGCCCAACACGACTGGGGAGTCGATGCCTAATTAAGGTGGCTCAAATATACACCCTAATTTAAATGTGAGAGGGGGTTGTGTAACAACAGAGATGCCCAAAGAGCTTGAAGGAAATTTTGGCCAACATTGAGTAAGGTTAAGAATTTGTCAGAAAATTACGTATCAAATTCATCTAGTCTACAGAAAGGTGTACAGTAGAAAGCATAGGCACAAGTTGGGAGCTGGGAAGCGACAGAGTTCGTTGGAGAAGAGGAATAAGGAATTGGAACTGGAAGAAGAATTTCCTTTTACAATCTGTGCAGATGTCCCTAGTGTAACTTCTTCTAGGGGCACGAGTGTTTGTCGTGAATACTAAAACAGGTCTAAGTCAGCATTGATTTGAAAGGTCTGGTACTTCTTTCAAAGAAGAGCACGTGTAACCTATGGCTCAACCTAACCTATCCCACAGAAAAAGCCCGGGACATAAGCCTGGTGCCCAAAATGCCAAAAGCCTATCCCATGGGATAGGAACTCATTAGACCCTAAGACGCTAAGAACTTATTGAATAATACTTTTCCTTTAAGGCTTCAATAATACAGCCAATGTGTCATCACTGTTCCACTTGCCTGCCCCTCTTGACACATGGCCTTTGAGCTCTTAACCAGCAACGAGTTCTGGTTCTGGCTATATTCGATTTTCCTTTTTTTTCTTTTCTTTTTTTTTACTTTTGCCATCTCTCATTGAAGTATGTTAGGTTATTCATTGGCAGCCTCCCAGTCAGGCCAAAGTGGAAATGCAAATATTTACCCAAGTTCCACTCTCCCCGGTATGCCTCTGGCCTCGGCCCAAGTTGGCTTTTGTAGCTTCAATTATTCAGGCATGTTTACAAGTTGACAGATTGCAAGTGGAGGAGGCCAAACTGGGGGTGGCTTAAGCCTTTTAATGTGCACTTCTCACCCGCTGTACTCTTCTCTTTTGCAGCCCTCTTGTTCACACTGGAGCCGCAGGATGCTGTCGTGCCCGAGGGCCACTCGGTGCTTCTTCAATGCGCTGGCACTGCTCAGGTGGCCTCTGGTCGTGGTGCCAAGGGCAAGGCCTCGCCCTCGCCTACTAGCATACGCTGGCGTGGACCAGATGGTCAGGATCTGGGCATTGTGGGTGACACATTTCGCACCCAGCTGAAGAATGGTTCGCTGTACATCAGCTCTGTAGAGGAAAATCGTGGCTTAACTGGAGCCTATCAGTGTCTTCTAAATGCTGTAGGTGTGGGCAGTGTTTTGAGTCGTCCCGCTTTGGTGGCCATAGCACGTCAACCGGATCTCAATCAGGATTTCATAGAGACTTATTTGCTGCCCGGCCAGACGGCCTACTTTCGCTGCATGCTGGGTGAGGCCAATTGGCAGCTGGGCTTAAAGCATACGGTACAATGGTTTAAGGATGATATGCCCTTGCCACTGGATAAACTGCGTATGGTGGTGCTGCCCAATGGAGCATTGGAAATAGATGAAGTGACAGCCTCAGATCGTGGCTCCTATCAGTGTAACGTGACCTCGGTTAGCTCTTCCCGCTTGAGTAGCAAAACCAATTTGAATTTTAAGAAGCCAGTTGAATCGGGTGTAGAGAGTGCAGTGGCTCCTTCGTTTCTGGTAGGACCCTCACCCAAGACTGTCAAAGAAGGCGACACCGTGACCCTAGACTGTGTGGCGAATGGTGTACCCAAGCCACAGATTAAATGGCTAAGAAATGGCGAAGAGCTGGATCTAAATGATCTTGATTCACGCTTCTCCATCATTGGAACCGGTTCGCTACAGATCTCAAGTGCCGAGGACATAGACTCGGGGAATTATCAATGTCGGGCCAGTAATACAGTGGACTCTATGGATGCTCAGGCCACTGTCCAAGTGCAAGTTCCACCCAAATTCATACAAGCTCCCAGAGATAAGACGGCACATGAGAAGGAGGAACTGGAACTGGAGTGTGCCATAAGAGGAAAACCCAAGCCGACTATTAAATGGTTGAAAAATGGTGATGTCATCACGCCCAATGATTATATGCAACTGGTGGCGGGGCATAATCTAAGAATCCTTGGCCTGCTCCATTCGGATGCGGGCATGTTCCAGTGTGTGGGTACAAATGCGGCTGGCAGTGTACAGGCGGCGGCACGTTTGCGTGTGGTACCACCAGGAGGTGAGTAAAGAATGTAATTTTAGCTTGGTGTCCAGTATTCTTCAGCTATAAAGCTTGTACCAAAACGAAATTTTCACCTAATTCCCATTTTCGGAAACTCCTCCTTTTGTACAAATATTCCCTCTATCCTGCTTTTGTATAAAAACATAATTTATGAGTGTTGTTATTGTTTGTAAATATATCAAAGAAATTGTGTAAATTATTTGCTAATTAATTAACGAACGAGTTTTAAGTCAAAAATGTAGCCTACTTTTGGGTTTAGTTTTTATAGGGAGTTCCAGAATTCACTTTTGGCTGGAAATTCTTCAAAAGCCACAGAGATTTGGATATTGTTTTAAAGCAAAGGTACCCAGAATCAGTTAACTACTACAACCACAAGAAATAGAAAGCCGATTTTTGTTTACGAGTGTGCTCGTGGATGTCTGATGCACGAAATTGTTCGCAACCAACAACAAAACATTTGTAGTTGTTTGTTTACTACACAGAGGGAAAAAAATGAGAGCATAGGACTCAAGATGAGCACAAAACGTTACCAAAAAAATTTGTAGTTCAATGTTCTCACTTCAACAACAATTTTTCAAGGTTTGAAAAACGCAAATCGAGTTAAGGGTTAAGTAGCTCAAAAAAAAAGTGGATTTTCAGAATTTTTTTTTGGCCAAATGGAAGGGCCAATCGAAAATTTGTGAATGAGGTATTATAGTGTGATACATTTACTCGAAATGGTTTTCGATTTTTTTGTATCAAAAACAAAATGGCGGTCGTGTATCATTTCTCCGTAGACCCTATTTTTCCGTGGCCGGACACATAACTCAAGCAAATCTTAACCGATCGATCTGAAATTTTGTCAGTAAATCGGAAATACCTATGGCTATCGATCCTCGTAGGATTTTTTCGATGAGTTAAAGTTTTAAGAGATATTGAGATAAAGTTTTAAGTACTGTAAAATCGTGTAATTTATTCATGTATATTTATTCTGCGATGCCTGCACCATACAATTGGCCTTCTAGATCGATTTCCTTCTGTTCATTCTCCTTCCGAGCTGCTTTTAAGTCAAGGCGAGCCTTTTTTGCTCCATCGCTCAATGATTGCTCAGCTTTATTAATGCGGTACTGGTCCACTTCCTGGCAAAACTTGAAACTTTTCGAGCCGATTGTCAAGTCCATGACATCAAATGTTCTCAAAATTGATATAAGGCCATCGTTTAAAACACTTGTTGCAATATTGGTAGCAATATCTAAAACTTTTTTGCCTGAATTCATCGATTTTGGAGCTAGGCTTCGCCGTAGAATGGAAAATTTTTACACTTAGAAACTTTTGGCGGATTCAATTTTTGGTATGTTATTTTTAAGACCCTAAAGCATTATTTAAGCCAAAAAATAAAATTTCGATTTTAAAAAAATTCTACTAAGATGTCCCCCCTTAATATTGATCCGTTATTAAGAACTTGCATTGAGTTAATACTGTTCCGTTTTCAAGAATATTTTTAACTCAACTGGGCAAAAATTTTGACTGAATTTGGATCAGGTGTGGTTTATTGGCGAACTCCTGACATTTCTTGAGCTTCGGAGGACTAGGGAACGGGATATATCTCTTTGGATTGGAAAGGAAGGAAGGGGAAGGCGGCAACTATTATTTACAAGCGCGCTGGATATACTCTGCAGCTGCTCCTTGCCATATTTCATAGGATTAGAGACACGCTGTACTACAACAATAACGATCCACTCCACCCGTTTTAAGCCCTTCAGAATAAGGCACAGAAAAATTGCAAATTTGAGAAATTGAACCTGGTACTATCTGCACTTAACGAGCAACGCATGGAATGACGCTTTGGCATATTGAGCCATTGCACACTTTTGCAGATTCGCATCTAGAGGGCCTCTTATACTTGCTTGAGATATCAAGAAGTTGAGTTGAAGAAGAAACAAGAGAGAGATCAAAAAGAGAGCAAACTCTCTCTCTCTCTGTAGAAAACCGATTGTTCGGTATTCGATTGAGTACAACTTTTGACAACATCTTTTCCTTATTTCAAGTTGAATGCAACTTATTTTCTGAACAGGCTTTTCCCCTCTGTGTACGCTAGGAAAACAACAACGAAATCATTTGCAGCCAACAGCATAACCTTCAGAGTGAAAGAGTAGGGGAAACACACAAGAAGTTGTTGTAGCTCGACGTATAGCCATTAGCTAAGAGTAAGGGCTATCCCATTGCGGAAAACAACAACGAATGCGCGACGTGCACATAGGGGTTGGGTACCCCTGTTATTAAGCAACAAAACCCTTTGGGAGTTTCTTAAATTGCAATAGTATCGCCTTTAACTCGTCGGTGCAGAGTCATATTAGGTCTGCCTTTAAGTGTTAGGATATTAGAATTATTTGTGTCTTACTTTTCAGCTGTATGGTATTTCGATTTCTATGCTTTACAAATTTTATCATCGAAAACCAGAAAAAACGCAAAATGCATTCCAAAAAGAGATTTGGTTATGAATTAGGTGAAGTTTTCAGCACTCGCCTGATTACATCTTTGAATGAACTTTCATTTTAATTTATTGACTGGAAAAAAAAGTAGGCTAAAGCGATATCTGGAATACCCAAAACCTAAAAGTAGGCTACAAATTTTTGTTAATGCTTTTTATATTAAAAAATTTCAACTACTTCTAATTTTTTTTAAACATTTAATATTATTTAATAATTTCAATATTTATTTTCTTATAATTTCTTTTCCTTATTTCCCAACTCCAATCTCCCATCCCCCATCCAAAAGTGAAAATCAAACAACGTAAATCCCAAGGCCAATCAACCAAATCCCTTCAAACCTCTTCCGATACTCCCAACAAACGACGTAAAACATTCAATTCCGGTGAGCTACGCACCAAATCGGGTGGCAGCTTTCCCAGCCACGACGAACTAGATGACGAAACGGATGAAGATTCATCCGAGACAACGCGTCTTTTATCCAAAACTCTTTTGGACAGTCTACATTCACATAAATTTGCTCGTAACGAGCAACCACTTAACGATCGTAACTTTTACACAGACGAGGCGAGTGCCCTTAGCAGCCAAGCCGAACTTAAAGTTAAGGACGAGGACGATGACGATGACGATGATGACTATGACGATCCGAGTGCCAAACAGCAAATACTAGATGCCTATAAACAAGGCGATGATCCGAACAAAATACTGGCCACCTATCAGAACAAGAACAAGAAATCCCAGCAGCAACTTCCCCCCAACTTTAATCCTACAGATTTAAACCAAGGCATTGATGATGGCAGCAGCTTGGCAGCCGGTGACAGTGTGAAGGCTCTGGGTAGTGGTCTATTGGCCAGATTGCCCAGTCAACCACGTGATTTGGTGGCGCAAATTGTGAAACCACGCTTTGTGACACTCAGCTGGATGGAGCCACAGCAGAATGCAGGCGAGGTGGTCTACTACACAGTCTACTACAAGATGAACAACAGCGAACGGTAAGCGGAAATTTATTTTCTTATTGATTTCGTTTTGTCTGACTGCCATCCTGTGGCCATTTCCGTAAAGGGGAAAGATTTGTTGAGGGTAGAATTTAATGTTGTGTTCAGGGCAAAAGACTTTAAGAAAATTTTTGACTAAAGTGGGTAACTCGGCACCAACGCATTGAATTTCCTTTAAAATTTTTTTTGCTTAATAATCCCTCTTGAATCTTTTATCTATTATCTAAAATTTTCTGTACCTAGCATAAATCTTTTTTTAATATACTATATACTTTATTTTTGTTTGTTCTTGATGTTCCTTAAATTTCATTTTACATCATTTATACTTACCATAATCTTTCTTTTCACTTCGCTTTTCCAAATTGGATCTAGTTGTTCCTTTACCAAAAAATACGTGACCGATATCTACTTCCTGTCTTTTTGTCTTTGTTATTTTTTTTGTTGATCTATGTTAGTTATGAATGTTTTCTTTATCATTCTTTTATTAACTCTTTTGACTTTCATATACGGTAATTGACTTTTTGTCTAACTTCTATGTTTTAATTTTTCTGAACTAAATTTAACTTTTATTTCAACTCCCAAAAAAATTTTCCTCTTTCTTTTTTTCACTTCGGTTCAACTTTTTAAGTCTTGACTGATTTCGGGGATTTTTGGGGAATTTGCCGAAAGAACCTCTATTTATATGATGAATTATGCTTCGCACATCGCTAGCCAAAACAAACAACATACTCATAACTAACTTGTTCACACTGTTCGTCTTAAACAATCCTCACAATTAATTTTAACGCAACTATTTTTTCTAAAATAAAATATAAATATGTGGTGACCAAATCGCATGATGATCATCAGGTTAACATTCAATCTCTATTACCTGGACGAACGTATCAATTCCGTGTTGTGGCCAATACCAATTTTGGTAATGGAGAATCTTCAGCTCCGCTGGAGGTCAGCACACAGCCGGAAGTTAACATAGCCGGTCCGCCACGTAACTTTGAGGGTTATGCACGTAGTTACAAGGAGATTTATGTACGCTGGGATCAGCCTACGGTTACAAATGGAGAGATCTCAAAGTACAGAGTCTACTACTCAGAGGTGAGTCCTTTGTCTTTCTTCCCTTCTACCTGCCTTAATAACATTTCTTCCTTCTTCACAGAATGAAAGCGGAGCTGATTTGTATCATGACAGCACTTCGTTGGATGCTCTGCTTACCGATTTACGTCCCTTTACGGATTATGTAATCAGTGTGGTGCCCTTCAATCGCAATGGCATGGGCGATCCCTCAGCAGAGATTAAAGTGAAAACTTACTCCTCCACGCCCTCGGAGCCGCCCAATAATGTTACCCTAGAGGTGACCAGTTCAAGTGTAAGTATCTCACAGCAACCTCTTTTATGATCTAGTTTCAAGCTCAACTTTCACTTTCTTTCAGTCCATCACTGTGCACTGGGAGCCACCCGCCGAGGAGGATCGCAATGGTCAAATCACTGGCTATAAAATACGCTATCGTAAATTAAAAGATGCCCCCCAGGTGAAGAGTACCCCCGCCAATATACGTTACTTTGAGCTAAGCGGCTTGGATCGCAATGCCGAGTACCAGGTGAAAATTGCTGCCATGACGGTGAATGGCTCTGGACCATTTACGGAATGGCATCGTGCCAACACCCTAGAGAATGATCTAGATGAAACCCAAGTGCCTGGCAAACCCATTTGGATTAATATTCAACCCGGAGCAGATACCATACGCCTGCACTGGGGTCCACCACAACAGCCAGAGATTAAGATACGCAATTATGTTTTGGGCTGGGGTCGTGGCATACCCGATGAGAACACCATAGAGCTAAAGGAAACCGAACGCTATCATGTGTTGAAGAATTTGGAATCCAACACGGAGTATGTGGTCTCGCTAAGGGCACGCAATGTCAAAGGTGATGGTCCACCCATATATGACAATATCAAGACCAGGGATGAGGAACCCATTGATGTGCCAGTGCCTTTGGAAGTGCCTGTGGGCTTGCGTGCTATTACCATGTCCAGTTCGTCCATTGTGGTCTATTGGATAGACACCATGTTGAATAAGAATCAACATGTGACAGATAACCGCCACTATACGGTTAGCTATGGCATTACGGGTTCCAGTCGCTACCGCTATCACAACACCACCGATCTCAATTGCATGATCAATGACCTACGACCCAATACCCAATATGAATTCGCTGTAAAAGTAGTCAAGGGACGTCGCGAATCGGCCTGGTCCATGTCGGTGCTGAATAGTACCTATCAAAATGTACCAGTTACCCCACCACGTGAACTCAGTGTGCATTTGGATGAACAGAATCCATCCACGGTGATTGTACAGTGGCTGCCACCCAAACATACGGTGGGACAGATCACGGGCTATAACATTTACTATACAACAGACACTACCAAAAGGGACAGAGATTGGTCCATTGAGGCTTTTGCTGGCGAGGAGACCTCACTGATGTTACCCAATCTGAAACCTTATACCACCTACTATTTCAAGGTGCAGGCACGCACCACCAAGGGCAGTACAAATGCTCCATTCTCGGCTTTGGTCTCCTATACCACAAGTGCGGCTGTAATAATGCAGGAGGCGGACACCATAGCAAAGGGCATAGATAATGAGAAGTTGTTGTACATCATTATAGGAGCCACTGTGGCGGTGCTGCTTTTAGTTTTGCTGGGCATACTCTTACTGTGTCGTCGGAAGCCACAATCCTCGCCCGAACATACCAAAAAGAGGTAAGCAAATGTCATTCGTATTTACATATATATTTTTTTAGTTTTTAGCTCATTAAAAAAATATATAAAAAGACGCAAAATCAAGCTGACCATCAAATTTACAAAAAGGAAAAGAATAAATATGCTATGATCTATGCCACAAAAAAGGAAACTTACTACAAATCCTTAGACGACAAATCAACAGCACTCGTAATAGCACAGATTGGTGGGCATTGGCAAGAGAAATAAGAAACGCGCCGTGGAAAATGGGAACACAGGACTTTCAAACATACTTTCACAGTCTACTCAACTTGTCACAAAATACCTCTTGGATCCAATACGCCCAGAATATGATAACAGATCAAGAACTAGATAGGCAGATTACTAAGGCGGAAATAAGAACGATGCTAAAGAAAACGAAAGCCAATAGAGCCCCTGGCTTCGTACGACTTTCTGGAGAAACTGGCAGACGTGTACAGAACTAATCTGATCGCTCAGGTTTTTTAACGTGGCATTTTCCAAGGAGTAGGATTACAACCACGGTACCCATATACACACATAATTGTACATATGGTACGATGAGTCTGGAGTGGTGACGCCAGACTAGCGCCCCTAGAAGACAGAAGTCCCCTAGGTACCAATTGAATGTCCGCTTGTCGGGCATGACAATCCCCCTTGGTGACGTGTACAATAGTATATTGGATGGGAAAAATAATATTAATTGTTTTAAGACCTCCCTGATTTTTCCAATATTAAAAAAAGGAGACCTAAATGAGCCTACAAACTATCGCGGAATATCATTTATGAATTGTGCTGCAAAGATACATATGGGAATAATTAACGATCTTTGGCAACGTGGGTCAAAAACAATGGGAAGTTAAATGAATATAAATCCGGATTCAGACAAAATTACTCAACGATTGATTATGTATACAATCTGGCATCAATAGTCCATCTGAAGTTTGCACAAAAAAAAAGGGTTTACTGTTTTTTCGTAGACTTTAAAGCAGCATTTGACAGAGTTCCGAGGCAATTACTGTTCTACATGCTACATCAAATGGCAATGTCAACAAAAACTGTCAATTTTATTGAGAGAATATATAAAAGCCCTTTACAGGAGAAGAAATTTCTGCTTGCCTTGTTGATATACCTTAACGAGCACGAAAATTTAGATGGTGGCCTTTTTATAAAAGATACGAACATAAGACTCCTACTTTATGCCGATGACATGTGTACTGGCCGATGATATAACACACTGCAAATGATATAAGTTGGAAGTATATTGCGATAAGTGGGCAATGGAAGTCAAATTGGCAAAATCAGAAATAATGATATTTAGAAAAGGAGGAAGACAAGCTGCAGCAGAAAAATGGGTTTATAGATCTAAGGCAATAAGAAGAGTAACAGAATATAGGTATCTTGGCGTTACTTTAACCCCATCTATGTCGTTTGGAACTCACATTCGACGAAGGACATTAGAAGCAAAAGGGGCATTGAACTCAACTTGGAAAACTTTCATGAATAAGCCTGATATTTCGTTGAGTAGCAAGTGGAACCTATTCCAGGCAACAGCTAGGCGTATACAATCGTATGCGGCTCAAGTTTGTGGATTCGGCTGGTTTGACGAAACAAATGCACTTCAGCGGCATTTTATAAAAAAAATCCTCAAGATAGCAGAAACTACGCCTAATTATGCCCTTTGTCTAGAAACGGGAGCGGAAGAAGGATATCTGTACGGTTTAAATTTGCACCTTAAGTACATTCACAGGGTAATGTTTGAATACGACGATTGCCGACTACCTCAGATATTAACCAAATACGTAATACGCAAGCAAGTTTTTTGGTTTCACGAAGTAAAAAACCTATTGCTAATATACAATGCGCAGTACGTTCAAGTGGCCTATGCGACACCAAGCCACGGCTTGTTACGCGCGAACCCTAGACAAAATAGTAGCATAAAATAGTAACCGAACCGACCGAGAGGCGGAGACACTAACTTGTGACACGTAATCGCGGAGGAAAAACATAAAGTAATATCAACTTCGGGTTAAATAGGTTAAAATAGTTGTTTTTAAAGCAGGAAGAGAAGCTTCCAAGTTGATTACACGATAGAGTTTATTGTAATCAGCACAGAGAACACGAAACGGTTCATGCAAAGCATAGTTAGTGGTACAACGATTTAGTGATAGGGGTATAAAATTGCGAGTCGGTCAAATAGGAACGTTGAGGTTAATTTGGCCAACCAACTTAGATGAGTCGATTTCACCATTAATCAATCTATGTATAAATATTACACCAAGCATAACTCTACGGTTAATGAAGGAGGGAACGTTAATCAAAAGTAGCCTACTAGAGTATGATGGTAAACGGACCTCAGGATTCCAGTTTAAGCCACGAAGCGCAAACAATAAAAACTGCTTTTGCGCAGATTCAATTCTATCTTGATGGGTCGAATATTGCGGAGACCACTCACAGGATCCGCACTCGAGTATAGGACGGACAAGAGAAATGTACAAAATTTTCGTTGTATATGGATCATCAAATTTTTTGGACCAGCGCTTAATAAACCCAAGAATACTCCTGACCTTACAAACAGTAGCCGTTATATGAGAGTTAAATTTAAATCGGTGATCAAGGATTACACCAAGATCATTTACCTCATTGACTGTATCATTCAAACACTCTAGTGGGACATTATTTATCATATAAGAAAAGAATTGTGGTGAGCTTCTGTAAAATGTCATAACCTTACACTTGGAACTGTTAAGGTTTAATAGATTATCTTTACACCAGAGACTGAAATGCATTCAAGTCACTTATCTTATCCGCCGCTGTGCAAAGTCGCTCTTGAAATATTATAAGACGGAAACATCACGCCAAATCATTATATGTTAAACATAGTTTCACATCATCGGCGTACTCATAGACGCATACGAGAGTGAGCTGACGAGCGTGAACTATCTCAAGAAATGATAAATATGACGTGTATTACAAAAGAACATTGGTGCAATATATGTATTGAACTTCTTATGGCGCTAAGAAAAAAAGACCACATATCCCACATCCAGAGTGCAACATCAAGCGAGTCTCGTTTTTATAAGTATCTTGACTACAGGAGAGGAAGAACAGCAGAACTACAATAAGTTGGATACCTAAAGCACGCACTGACACTCTGTGGTTAAACGGAAGTATACATAGACATGGAAACAAGGAGTGCACGCTGTGCAACCTTAGGGAAGTCAAGAATATAACACACTTCCGTAGGCAGATGTCCCGTTCTCAAAGATGCTCCCTTCGTATGATCAGGAGATAATATGCGCATTAAACGGTGAAGACCCCTTTAGTTGGATCATGCTTGCAGATTATATAGAGAAGGCCATAAATTATAGGAAATTAATTATAAGCGAGTTTAATATATAATAAATGTCACTTAATTATTTATATTCAGTATATCAATTAATGTTAGTCTATAATTGTAAAGTGAGTCCACCCAACTGTGTTGATAAGGACGAACGATCTGGTATTCGGCGACGAGCCGGGCAGCCAGGTGTAGTAGTCCGAGTCAGCACTTTGAGTGCACAAACTGCCGACTGACGGTTTTAAAACCATGTCGGTATTTATATAAAAACAAAACTTTGTTCGTATTGATCAATATGTGATACAAATATTTATAATACCTTACACAAAAAAAAATACGAATAAAATCTTATCTATCTATCTATCTATCTACATATATATTTATATATGCTCTTTCCACTTGCAGCTATCAAAAGAACAATGTGGGCGTGCCCAAACCGCCAGATCTCTGGATACATCATGATCAAATGGAATTGAAAAACATTGACAAAAGTCTGCATACCGTAACACCTGTTTGCAGTGATGCAGCTTCCAGCAGCGGTGCCCTGACTCTACCCCGCTCTGTGGTTCATAGTGAATACGAAGTGGAAACCCCTGTGCCCGCTCATATGACCAACTCTTTGGATAAGCGCGCCTATGCCCAGGGTTATATGAGTGAGTTGACTTATAAAAAATTTAACCCCTCCCCCATTTAATTACTTAATCCACTTTTAGCCACTTCCATGAACTCCACCATGGAGCGTCCTCAGTATCCACGCACCCAATACAATCATCAGAATCGCTCGCACATGACCATGGAGACGGGTCTCTCGCAACAGAGTCTTACCCAGCCGCAAAATAATTCCCTGGCCCAAACACCCGAGCATCCGTATGGGGGCTATGATGCCAGTTTCTGGTGAGTCTGCTCTAGCCTGGAGTTTAGTGTATTTGGAAGTTTCCAAACTATATACAATCCACAAAATTCTCCAGCAAAATTTTTGGTAACTTTTTTTTTTGCCTTACAAAATTTTTAACAATTTATCATGGGTACCAGAACGCGTTGGGGCCGTGTCGATCCCAGTGTACAGGCCAGTCTGTTGCATGAGTCCAACAAAAAGATCATGAAGCTAAATCGTAAAACTCTGCCGCGGCGTGTGGAGCATCAGCTATTGCTGATGGCATCGCCGTCGCCCTTTATCAACTTTATGAACAAGTTCCGTTTGGACGAGATACTGATCAATCATCAGTATAAGGGCGTGTATAGCATGCGAACCTCGGCCACCATCACAGAGTTGGCCAATTACACGTGGAGCGTCATGTCCGTGTCCGATCGCCAGCCCTATATAAAGCTGGCCAAGAAGGCGCAGCAGATACAGCAGGCGCGTCAGCTGCATTTTCTGGGTCAGAAGTCGACCAATTGTTGACATGTTGTGTACAAATTTATGATTATTTAGCTTAAAATTAAAGGAAATTGTTCTCTATTTTGTTTCGACTTTTTTTCCAGTGCGGGCAGTGTACCCAATGGCAATGGTTGTGTGTCCACTATAGAAACCTCAAAACGGGGTCATCCGCTCAAGAGTTTCAGTGTGCCAGGTCCACCGCCCACAGGAGCAGCCACTCCCCTAAACAAGCATAGTAAGTTAGCACAAAAATTGTAATAAAATTCATAGTCACTTATTCTCTTCGCCTTCTATTCTAGATCCTGCCGTTACCATACGTCCACAAAATCAATCGCCCTACAAGAAGCCTTCTTTCTCTGCCGCCACACCCAATCGCCTGCAAGGCGGCAGCTCGGTGGCTCACTCAACCGATGAGATACAAAGACTGGCACCCAGCACCTCCACCGAAGAATTGAACCAAGAGATGGCCAATCTCGAGGGTCTAATGAAGGATCTAAGTGCCATTACGGCCAATGAGTTTGAGTGTTAACCCTGAAGTAGTCGAAACGTACATATAAAATTTATGTTACTTGTTTTTTAGTTTTTGACTCGAATTTGGTTTAGTTTTTTAGTTAATACACGAGATCAAGGAGAACTGTAAATACCAACGCATGTCGCCATACATACACATAAATCATGCATACATACATACACACATTCTAGGCTTACATAGGTAATTATGTTAATTTTAAACGAAACTGTGTAAAAACAACAAAATCAAAACAAGTATTGTGCAGGCAACTCTCTTTAATATGAAGTATTTAGTGCCACTTACTTTTATCCGCATGCATCTTAAGCTAAGATCTCTCATCTAAACATCTAAACACAACTTATCAATTAATCAAATCAAACAAATTGTATTTCTGTATTGTGCCATTTCAATTTGTTTGCGCCCCCCTCCTTCATCATCCATCAACTACTTAAGCTATAAAGTCAAGTTCTAGACTGTAATCCGTAAGCTAGGCCAGTAAAGCATTTACCATTTAAACTATATATATACTATTTACCATATATGGATAAAAAATATGTGACTTTTTTCAAATGGGTTCAGATTGTGTACGACCTAGACAAAAGTATTCTTCTTTTTTTATATAAATTCCCTAACTTTTTTATTATGCACTATAAAATCTCTCAACATTGAAGAAAGAAGAAACCAAAACTTAAATTATTAAACAAACAAAAAAAATGCACAAAACGGAAAATGTATTTTGAGAATATTGTAAGCATTTAAGTTAAATTTACAAGAAATGTAATCAAAAAGTGACAATGCTAAAATATATGCAACACATTGTGTAAAAATGGATAATTGAATCGATAATTAATGGATCCAAATTGCAGCAGTCTCAGGTGGAACGATGAATGGAAGAAAAGTGTCTGAAAAAAGGATTTATGATGGATCAGATATTCGTTTAAACGAATATCTCTAGAGAATGCTGGAACACACCCGCTTTGCATCTAATAAACTCTATTCCTTAAGCTGCCCTTACACTTGTCTTTTAGTATATCTCTTAAGAGATATCTCCTAAAAGTAAGGTTGACTCTCAGCAACTCTGCTTTCCAGGCAGAAAAGCTATTTGGTTTGATTTTTTAAGCTTATAGAGAATATTTTATTTTTTTTCCTAAGTTTGTCATGAATTGAAGAAAGTTTTTTCGACCGCCTAATGTGAATTATTCTAGTTTATCATGACGAGCTGGTTTAATACACCCAAACCTATGAGGCTTTCCTTCCTCAGTAGCTTCCTACCAATATATTTGCTACCAAATTAGAACTAAACAGCACAGCAATCACAAAAATCCAATTAATTTTGTATTAAGCGGAATAGGGGCCTGGAGTGAAAGGCCGACACGGGCTACTGTATTCCCCTAGACGCACCTTTTGTATCTGTCATTGCACGTCTGTCTAATAAAACCAAAAACGAGTTCCCGACCGTCATGCTGTCGCTCTTAGCTCTGACCTAAGAGAGCTGTAGCTAACGCGACGAGAACCTACTACTTGGTTTGACTCTCAGCTTTCGGTCATGATCGCGAACTATTGCTGATGTTAATCTACTATTGAAAAAGAAGTCAATCGAATCGAATCGGTAAGAGAACTGGGAATATTATTTGCGCTTAGATTAGTTATTGGAATTATGAGGCATTGATCCATCAGCTGATTGCTGGTTAAGTTTTATGAACCGCAGAGTGAATTGGAAAAGAGACTTGGATCCCCCATTGTACACCAGAAACCAAGGAACACCGAAATAGTGTACCTGCTGCTGCTGAAACGGCCATGATGGGGTGGCGTTTTTTTAACGCGATTACCTGGTATTACCGAAAAAAATGATAAAAAATATCAAATTGATATGTTAAAAATTTCAAATCGATATTACTTAACCCATTAACGCCGGCTCCCTTGTTAGTGGGAGAAAAAGGTTGAAACTTACTGGAGGATGCCATAATGACACTCATATTCCGTTCACAAAAATTCAGCCCCCTATCTCTACCCATAGTCCGTGCAGGTGGTGCGTTTTCGCACCCGTCGGCGTTAGTGAGTACAATTTTATTACTGAAAAAAGTTTTTATGAAATAGTTGAATTGTTAAGGAAAATACATGGAATAGGTTGAAGTTTAAGTTAAATTTATTTATGGTATTCTGAGAAACATTTCGGATGCACTGCCACTTTGCACTTGGCACAATAGTAGATGGTGTGCGAGGCACAGTGGCGACAGCGAGTTCGTTTTGTCCCCTTCTCAATGTTGTGCCCAACATTATCCAGTTTCAATCGTTTTTGAGCTGGTGTGTCTTGAGTTTTGGGACCACGGTGATATGCCACTTCCTTGGCAGTAACGAATCTGTCACAATGTTGCGGAACTCGAATTGTCCCATCTTCTTGAATTGCTATATGGAACCATTCCTATACATATTTCGTTGCGTTTTAGCGCTGGTGACTGCATTGACCATTGCAGCATCGAAACAAATTGTCGCCGTTGTCATTGTCGGCGTCCGGGTTATCAATGTGCATTTCAACGGAACCACAAATTTCAGTTTTGTTAGGTCCAGCATCATCATATAACATTTGGTCGTCATGTACGAAAAGTATTTGGCCATTGCGAATCGAGGGAAAAGCGCTGCCCTGCAGGGAAAGTGTCTAGTTTACAACCAGAACTGTAGCAGTCTCTAAAAACTTTCAACTGGTTGCACTTCTACACAGGCATGTCATCATTTGCAACCAGTTTAATGCCAAACGGCATTGGCGACAGAGAATCGTCCCATATACCTCAGTAAAATTGATATATGTGCATTAGAGCGGTCCCCAAACCGGCAAAATGGAACAAGTAAGACCGCTGCAGTCGAGTAGCCCGACTTCAATATAAATTCTGTTACCCGTCTTCAATGAGAGAGTGACCATCCGAAAAGTATGCAACATTTTTTTAGGGTGGGTGGGTGGTGGCGGGGGTGCTTGGTTCGCTTTTTTGCTCATAACTTCTGAACCGTTCATCCGATTTTATCTTTTCTTCGGCAAATCGATTTATTTTGCTAATTACTAACTATTATATCTTAGAAAGTAAGAATCCTCTATCTTTAAAACTGTGGGGAGATATAACGTTTTTTCCAAATTGCGGGGGGGGGGGGTTTGGGGGGGCGTGGCCAAAAATTTGAAACAAACTTGATCTGCGTCACGATAAAGAAGCATTTGTCCCATACATGTCAAACCTCTATCTCTTACCATCTCTCTGAGATCGACGTGTCATAACATATGCGGACGGACGGACGGACGGACATGGACAAGGCTAAATCGACTCGGCTATTGATGCTGATCAAGAATATATATACTTTATAGGGTCGGAAATGTTTTCTCCCTTTATTTATCATTTTTAATTTTTTTTTTTATTTTACTTTTATTACGATACTTTCACGACAAATATACATTTTTACCAACGAAGTTAACAGTTATTTACAATTGCTGTCATTGTTTAATAAAAGAGATCTATGTGGAAAAAGAATATTACAAATTTGAATGGTTTATAAATAAAATCATCATCGCGACTATTTATAACTGAAAAATTATGATAATAGGCAACACTGCGTATGAGTTATTTACAAAAACTTTAAACTCCATTCGCTCCCGTTAAAACTCGACTTTTTTAACTTTTGTTTTTATATACTCTAATTATGCATGAAAAAGTATCAGAGAGGGTGGTGAGAGCATGACCTTAAAAATTTCATATACATGGGGATAATATTTTGCTCAGTTATTTACATTTGCATTCTTTTTCATTTGTGACATTATTTTTTACAAAGGTATTGGATATTGAAATTAAAAATACATACGCATATTTTATTTAAAACAATTAACTAACAAACAAAAATAATTAAATTATAATTTCTTAGAAAATTGCTATATGTGCAAATTTTTAAATGTGTGGTATTTTTATATTTTAAATGGAAACTTAACTCTAAATGTAGTCTAGTGATATCATTAATATAAAATTGGGTTGCCATTTATCGTTTCCAGTAACGGCAACCGCCGGGGCATTGAATTAGCCAAGTTTTGTAAAACACTTAAATAAATATATTCCCACACCTTCGCAATTGCTTCTTAAGCTGCATCAAAGTGTCGGACTCCTTCACAGCGCCGAATTTTGTGGCAGAAATGATGCCCTACAGATCCTCAATTGGATTTAGATCCGAACTTAATGCCGGCCACTGTAACAGCGAAATATTGTGGGACCTGAAATATGCCTTTGTCGCCGGGCAACGTGTATGGAAGCTTTTTCTTGCTGAAAAATCCAATTGTCACCATGGAACTCTTCCGCGATTGTGATAAGCTTACTTTCCCAGCATGCTCTCTACATACATTTGCGCATTGATACGGCCAGGCCCAAATCGAATTTACAACTTGCCTTTAGCACTAAAGAAAGCCTATACCATGAGAGACTCATCACCATGGTTGCGCTTGTAGCAGGTCGGTCGGGGATGTCGCATATCTCTACAAATCCATCTGGGCCGTCTAGGTTAAACTATTTTTATCACTTAATATGAAGGATTCTATTTCTTCGTCCCAAAACTTATTCTTTTCATAAATGGCCATTTGCGCATTCTTGTAATGTTGCTTGTGGCGCGGCTTAGGTACCTTGGACTGATTCTGAAGATGCAACTCCTTTCGGTAAATTTGCAGCATGCGATGTCGACATATTGGTAGACTTAGTTCCGACTTAATTTGAGCGCAGCTCATCAATTTACTTGCTGCTAGAGTCCTTATGTTTTGCTTGGTGCTCTCATCCACCTTGGGAATCGCTGATTTTGGCAATATTTTTGAGGACTATTCAAAAAGTTTGGTTACTGTGTTACGACGGCTGTTCGTTAAACTGCGTTTACACCAATTTTTAAATTAGCTTCATGCATGGTTTTGATTTTTATCTGCTGTTTAAGGGATAGTTCTTTTGTAAGGGGCATTTTTAGCTAAAATAAAATTTTATCACTTGAAATTCACTTGATTGTTATGTTAATAATATTGCTTGCACACCTGTTCAATATTTTGTCACTGTAACTGCCATTTATGTTGACGCTATTTCCCTTAAAAGACAAATAACTCAAATTTCACATATATCAATTTTCTACAGAAACATGGGATGGCCCTGCTTGTCTTATATTAATTGCAGGTAATTAGAAGTGAACACCCGGCAAAGCGACATGAAGTAAAAGAGAAAGAAAGTGTTTCTTTGCGTCAAAAAACAACGAATGCGTGGCTTGCGAAATGGGCATGGGCACCCCTGTATTAGACTCATCTTTTTCCAAATTTAAGCAAATAACTCAAAGGAAACAGATTTCAGTCAAATTAGGAGAGTTAATTGGTAAATCCAAATGAGTATGCTGAGGATCTTGACAAATCTTGTTATTGTATCCAAAAGAAAAAAGAAAATTTATTTCCAAGTTATGTTTTCCTAATTAGAGCGCATGACTTATCCAGCCAGCTCACCTAAAGGGTGCTTTCTTTAAGAGTTTGTTTTTTGAATATTAAAAAAAAAAAAGACAGAAAATTTGAAATAGTGAATGAAATTATTATTTGGAGCAATACATCAATGACTGCATTTTTATTTTTAAAGGTTGTAAAAAATGTAAAATGTTGCCCACGTCTAAGTCTGAGATAGTGCATCCGGAAGCTCCCATTTTGTCGTATATTTTCCAGCTATTCGTCCGATGTGTTGTCTTCCAAGGCTGACTTGACCCTGTGCACGAGAGACTTCAGGTAGCCCCAAAACGTAAGATTCATGGTTCATGGCGTACCGTGTGAAATGTGGCACCGTATTGTTGAAACCACATGTCAACCATTTCCAATTTTCTCTTTTCGGGCAAAAAACAGTTGGTAATCAACGCACGGTACTTTGCTCCATTGACTGTAACGATGAGATTTTCATTATTTTTGGAAGGGTCCAATTAGGCCTCCCGAAAATTTAGTCTCCTACCTAACCTGTAATTTGGTAAGATCTCACATCATTTGGACATAAGTATTTAGTAGTCAGCATTATGTATCGATTCCCCACAGTATGGGTAAGTGTCGGATAAAAGTTAATCAAGTAATAAGCAAAAGAAAGTTCGCTGTTACTGCATCACAAAATACATGCTACGCATACTTTTTCTTAGGCCTTCAACGAATTTCTTTCTTGCTAAAATTTGGTACGAAAACTCAAAAGGAAAAAAATGTAGCTTCATCAGAATAATACTTCTTGATTCGATTTCTATTCTAGTAATATTTACAATCCTTTGACCCTATTTATATCTCTTGTAACTTTTTATTTATAATTGATTCAAACTTATAACAAATTCCAATTCGTTTTAGACGACATAAATCTCCTCCTGTTCATACTAAAGTTCTGATGAGCCTTTTTTTCTGAGTGCAGCTCTTCGCTGAAGCTCTTTCGTACGAAGAGAACAAGTTTGGCAAGCTCATTAGAAAGCAGCTGCCAGTCCCAGACGCCAACTTAAGCCGAGGCGTTGAAGCTTGAGTTGCAGCTAGTTTACGCTGGGCAGCCGTAGCGTGCGGAACGACCAAAGCTCAGTTAAAAAGCAAACCCCGATCGAGTGTGCGTGCATGGAATAGTGTCAACGTCAACGCCAAAGACAACAATTGGAAATCGCAGTGAAATCTGATTTGAATTTCAATAAGCGTTTAGCTTTTGTAAACATAAAATGAAGCAACTTGCGGTTAAGGCCTGGCAGCTGCAGCAGCAGCAGCTTAAAGCCTCAGGCTTGGCCAGCCTAAGGCGAGAAATCTCCAAATTATCACGCCAAAATTCAACAGGAGCAGCAGCTGCTACCGCTTGTCCACATCTGCTCCAGCAGGAGGATGCCTCAACAGCCACACCACAAATACATTCCACAGCGGAATGGCAAAATGCTTTGCCCTACAAAGACATACCAGGACCCAAACCGCTACCTATACTGGGCAATACCTGGCGGTGAGAACACATTCCTTGCAGTAATTGACCCACTTTGTATAACTGAACATGGAAGATGATGATGATGTTAAGCCAAAAAAAGGCCAAAACACGCAAGTGTAATCAAATCACTGACCAAAAAACCCAAACGGGTTTTTCACACACTCCTCAAGTGTTTAACGACCACTTGAAAAATGATGATTTTGAATGATTCTCAGTTCACACCTTCGCTGACTATCGCAAAATCGTCTTCCACTTGGCGGCACGTCATCTTGTTCATTAGCGTTCAATTAGCTACCAAATTCAAGGTCATCTATTAAGATGAAAAGTGTAAATTTGTGGAATCATTTTTTTTGCATTTGCATTGTTGACACTTGTCATGGCTTATCCTTCACAGTTTAATGCCCATCATTGGTCAATACACCATTTCGGACGTGGCCAAAATCTCCTCATTGCTGCACGAGCGTTATGGCCGAATTGTGAGATTTAGCGGTCTTATAGGACGACCCGATCTGCTGTTCATCTACGATGCCGATGAAATTGAAAAGGTAAGCCTCGAGCCAACACAACGGAACCGGGCAGTTAACGCTTGGCTGGCTCCATCAAGAGGCAGCAAAGCATTACAACAATTTCTGGTGCAAATTGTTTCAATGTCAATCACATGGTTTCCTCATTATTTGTATTTATTTTTCTCAGTGTTATCGCAGCGAGGGAGCCACCCCCTTTCGACCCTCGATGCCAAGTCTGGTCAAATACAAGAGTGTGGTGCGCAAGGATTTCTTTGGCGAGCTGGGCGGTGTTGTGGGCGTGTAAGTGTGTGTGTGTGTGTGTGCGTGTAACATAATTATAGATGCAACCATTGTATATTAATTTTTTAGCCATGGTGAACCTTGGCGTCAGTTTCGTTCGCGTGTTCAAAAGCCAGTGCTACAGCTATCGACCATCAGACGCTATCTACAGCCACTGGAGGTTATAACCGAAGATTTTCTGTTACGCTGCGAACAGCTGTTGGATGAACAACAAGAGCTGCCCGAAGATTTTGATAATGAAATACACAAATGGTCACTGGAATGTAAGTTATGCGAGTTATTTCAACCAAGGCGAGAAACTATTAAAAGTAAATTGGGTTGCTTTTAATAGAAGAAGGTTCAGTGGTTTGTAAATTTTGAACATTTACTTAATTATCATAAAGTATTGTGGATCGGATCGTAATTTATTCTCTAGCTCTTCGAGCACGTCCATGCTAGATAAAACACACGGAAAAGGTTTTTAGGTAGTTAAACTCAGCGATGCAAACCGCTCGGAAATAAGCACTGATTTGGATCAGGGGTTTACATTGTTTTTGAACCGCCGGCTCGGCTTATTAAATGGTATTTGCACTTCTTCATTATAATTTTTAAATATTCACCAGTCGACAATTGCCAACAATTAAATCTTTACCATAATCTAAATTCGTAATAAAATTTCCCAAACTTTTTTTACCGTTTGATCTACACCTCCTATTTACCCGTCAAAATACTTTTCTATTAACCCATCTATTTAACTTTAACTATCTTAATGGCAATCTCAACTCAGAATACACTTCTACACTTTCTATTTATCCGTAAATTTACCCGACTTCATGACGATCTAAGCCCATTATAAAATTTTGCAAATTTCGCGATTTTTTGGGACCGATTAGGCCAATCATTAGGTAGGACATTAGGTCGGACCCCCAAAAGAACAATGAGAAAAACAAGTCTCAGCATTTCCAAAGCTAATATTTGGTTTATAATTAATAACTGTGAAAATCAAAAAATTCTATTTTAATTTTAAATGGGTGCGACAAGGACTTAAGGTTTTGCATAAAAAATAACTCATACGACACGTTCATTGAATACAAATTTTTACAACCAAATTATTTGTTCATTTCAATTGCTGTCATCTTTTAAAATAACATATCAGCGATTATTAATATTAACGCTTTTACAGATTTGGAAGTTTTGGTCAAAATCGATGACTATATCTTATAGCCTAGGTCGAAAAGGGGTTTTATTTAGAAAAATTGTTTGTTTTAACGCGGCGTTCTTAAACTCTGGAAAACAGGTATAAAAACTCAAAAGACGAAGTTAGCTTGCTTCTGTTTGTTCATTTCAATTGCTGTCGATTGTTTGGTTTGAAATAAAATCAATGCCGACTATTTATAAATGAAAAAAATTTATGATAATAGGCAACACTGCGTATGAGTTATATACAAAAATTTAAGAGACTATTTTGGGTCCGTTAAAACTCGACATTTTTATACCCTTGGAGAGGGTATATTTCCGATTTTGTACGCCCCGAAACATCTCGTATATATATTCTTGATCAGCTTGACGAGCTGAGTTGATATAGCCATGTCCATCTGTCGTCTGTTCTTCTCGTCCGTCTGTTTCTATGCTATCTCCTCCGTCTGTTTTAAAGCTATCGCAACCAAACTTTGCACGAAGTCTTTTGGTACAACGATCGGTCGAAAAACTAGTTTTAGTGAGAAAAACTTTTTTGTTTTCCATGCAAACGTCTCCGAGACTCGTATTTATAAGTTATCTATGCTTTCACATAATTTCAGCAAGTTTTATGCAAATCGGGCAACTATATAGTATAGCTGCCATACAAAAGATAGATCTGAAAAAAAGTTTTAGTATGAAAAACTTTTTTGTTTTCAATGCTATCGCTCCCAAACTCGTTACTGATCAATATGATATGCTAACACATAATTCTGTCAAGTCTGATCCAAATCGGAGGACTATAGCATATAGCTGCCATAGGAATGATCGGTCGAAAAAATAGTTTTAGTGAGAAGAACTTTTTTGTTTTCAATGGTAGCGTCTTTGTACGTTCCAGCTATAAATATTATCGGTCTCAACACTATTTTAGAGAGTTTCATGAAAATCGGATGAATATATCGTATAGCTGTCATATAAAAAACTGGCAGGAATATATCATGCTCTAAGGGTATATAAACTTCGGTCGAGCCGATGTTAGCTTTCCTCTATTTTTACTCTTATTATACATCAAAAGGTATCAGAAACCTTAAAAATTTCATATTCAGGGTGTCCAATCTAGCCTAGATCCTCTATTTACCCGTCGACAGTTGCAAACTTTTAAATCTCTATAAAAATCTAAACTTATCAAATTTTAAAAGATTTCGAGATTTAGCCGTCGATAATGTCCAACTATTAAATCATTCTGCAAAATTTCCTCTATTTTTTTTGACCGATTGGCTTTATGCTAGTTAATCGCTATTCTGTTATTTGGGTCAGAAACAAATCCAAAATATCTTGAGATATAAGTGATGTAACACTCACTACTTTGATTTATATATCGCTACAAAATAATCCATTTTGAGAAAAGCGCGTTTAAAGTTCTCAATGGATTTAACGCAGAAAAGTTGTTCTTTTAGTTTCGATTTAATTAATTAAAATATTATAAATTTAAAATGCTTATTGATAAAACATGAAAATATGATGTTTTAACTGAAAGCCGATGTATGTTTGCTCAATATCGACTGCAGGACAACTGAGATATGACTTTCTTGCACTAACATGAAAATGAACCTTTAAAATTATAATGAGACATATTTTCATATCACATGGAAAGTAAAAGGAATATCAAACGAAAATAATTTACACAAAATAGTACACAATACGGCGAGTATTTCTGCATCATTAACTCAAAAATCGTATTTTTTGAGTTGTGCCAGTATTGAAGTACGTGAGCGATATGTAGATTTTATGAAGGTCTATTTATTTTTCGAATTTCGGAATTGCCGAATTTTCTGACTTTTAAAGTGAATAAGTAACATTTTCCACACTTGCCTAATGGAATTCCTGTCCAATTTATATAATACATATATATAAATATATAGTCGGATATTCGATATTCGTCCAAATGGATTTCACTTCGAAAACAGTTCATTATTCTGATATCAAGGCAGCATGAAAGGCAACGAAAGGTCGGATTGCTGAATCGAACAAAAGAAATACGTTCCAACGCTATGGCTATATTTGGATTAATTTCACTACCGAATATTGAGCATAAAGGAAATGGGTTACTCACGCAAATCCATTAGTAACATTCAGGAAAGAAACTCAGTCCGAAGACAGGTATAATAAGAGCTCATTGAACAATTCATGCCATCTTTGTCCCTCTAAAGACTTTATCAACCCTACATTGCCAAGTACCAATTCAAAACCAAATTTAACATAGACAAATCGTATCTTAGGGAATCGATTATAATTCGCCAAATTAAAATTATCCTTATCTGAAGGTAAGATCTTTTCCTCTTAAAGCTGCGGTTTGGTGAATTAGCTGTTCAAAATGGGTTTTTGGTTTCCCTTGGAATCCTTTTAAAAATATGTATGGTATATATGGTTTACGAAAAAAAATTTTATGTTATTTTTAGTCAAAAGGTGAAAAAAATTTCGGCAAGTCTACAGTTATGGACTTTTCTTTAGGTGACAGTACCTTATAGTACGTAAAAAATAGATTAAAAATAAACTCGAAGGCTGCCTTCACACTGTTCGACACATCAGACATAGTTTTTGTACTCAAACATGTGTATAGCTTGCTTTTGTTTGGACTAACGTTTAAAATGTCCACACCTTTATACCGAAATAAAAATCTACTTACCGGTACAGAACCGAATACCGAAATAAAATAGAACCAAAACAGAACCTCATACCAAAACGGTAGTTCCGGTACGTACCAGAACCGGAACCGAAACCGAAATTTAATTCGGTTTGATTCCCTGGTCTAGTAGTGCTGCTATTTGGTATGTTTTGCTTATCAAATTCATTGAATTTCTGGGAATAAATGCAGGACTTTTAGAGTTATCATGATTAGTAAATTTTGTGAATATAATGGCTGAAAAAAGTAGAAAATTTAAAATTAAAAATAAATTAAGATAAGCCACTGAACTTTTTTGTTTATGGATGATATTTGATCAATGCCGTTGAAGCATCACTTCCTATGATCAACTATTAGCTTTTGGTTGAACCACTTGGACTATTCTAAAGCTTGCACTTGAGGTAGTTATTGCTTTTAGAAGCTTTTTTAGCAAACTTCCACTCTAAAAAAAAAGACAGTATCAACAACCCATCTGAAATCAGCCCAAATCGACTGACAGTATTAAACTCGGAGGATAGTACATATCATGCTTCAAAGTATAGCCTCCACTATAAAGCATCAAATACCCTTCACTCCCCGCAGCCGCAAAATAGGCAGGACCACAAAACTGTGTGCTGAAAATTTCAATGGGAAGCCTGGGAACAATAATCTTTGTCTCTAAAAGCTTAAATGGAGCATACAAATTGACGGGGAAATCTCTTCAAACAAAACAAAATTGAGTCGGTTTGGTGAAATTTAGCGAAAAAAGCAGCAATATAAAGGATCTTTATATAATAATTTTTATAAACCAAGGCTTGAACCAAAACTTTGGATTAAATCCTAATGGCAATCTCTGGAACCTAGGTATTTTTGGTTTGCCGCCTTGGTTACATCTTTATCTATTCCTCTCTCTCTCTCTCAGGCATAGGTCGTGTGGCCTTGGATACACGTCTGGGTTGTCTGGAGCCAAATCTTAGCCCCGATTCGGAGCCTCAACAGATTATAGATGCAGCCAAGTATGCCCTACGTAATGTGGCCACTCTCGAATTGAAGGCTCCGTTCTGGCGTTATGTTCCCACGCCGCTTTGGACACGCTATGTCAAGAACATGAATTTCTTTGTGGGGTAGGTTTGAACAGCCCTTACCACAAACAATTGGTGGACTCATATGAAATCTTTCAGGGTGTGCATGAAGTATATACAAACTGCCACAGAGCGTCTGAAGACCCAAGATCCCAGTCAACGTAACGGTGAACCCTCGCTAGTGGAGAAAGTGATACTTGCAGAGAAGGATGAGAAAATTGCTACCATTATGGCTCTTGATTTGATACTCGTGGGCATTGACACCGTAAGCAGCCCAGGAATTTAAATTAAAAACTGATTAAAATTCTTTTCAAAATTCCCCACAGATATCCATGGCCGTTTGTTCTATGCTTTATCAGCTTTCCACACGTCCTGAGGAGCAGGAAAAAATCCACTTGGAGCTTAAACGTTTGCTGCCAAATCCGAACACTCCTTTAACCATACCCCTGCTCGATCAAATGCATCAGCTGAAAGCCTTCATCAAAGAAGTATTCCGCATGTACAGCACCGTGATTGGTAATGGTCGCACTTTGCAGGAGGACAGCGTTATATGTGGCTACCAGGTACCCAAGGGAGTACAAGCCGTATTTCCCACCATTGTGACCGGCAACATGGAGGAGTATGTAACAGATGCAGCCACATTTAAGCCGGAACGTTGGCTGAAACCACATCAAGGAGGCGTACCTGGTAAACTGCATCCGTTTGCCTCACTGCCCTATGGTTATGGTGCTCGCATGTGTCTGGGACGACGATTTGCAGACTTGGAAATGCAAATCCTTTTGGCCAAACTGTTGCGCAACTACAAATTGGAATACAATCATAAACCCCTGGACTATGCCGTGACCTTTATGTATGCACCAGAGGGACCACTGCGCTTTAAAATGACACGCATTTAGCTTAAGTTTATATAAGTTTCGATTTAATAAACATTTTTTTAACAAACACTACTTTCTCTTCCACATGCTGTACCAGTTCTTGACAGTTTTCATACTTTTATCAGCATCAGCCTTGCTCTCGCCACTTAACTCGTAGATTATGTCCGATTTGTATGAATCGCGCGCCTCCTCTAGGATGGTGCCAAAGATTTCACATTCAATATTCGACTTGAGCTTCTTCTCATTGTAATTGCGGTCCTTGAGACGATCGTAGAGTATGGTATTGGGGCAGGTGACCACAAAGACGGCCTGGAACCAACGTTCGGGAAAGAAATCGCAGCCATGATACTCCACTATGTTGCCGCCCTCAGCCAAGAGGGGTTCCAGATGGTCCATCAGCTGTTAATATGAAAGAGGAGATGTATTTTCGGAAATTTTGGTGGTAATGGGACTCACCTTGTCTTCATCCAAAATGGGACAATCGTATTCCTCATCGTACTCCTCAATAAAGTTTAGGTCTTTGGCTATCTTTGAACAATCCAGCCAGTTGAACTTTAACTGTGCGGCCAATCGTTCGCATAAATACGATTTGCCAGCTCCAGGTGTACCGGTTATTAAAATATTTGGCTTTGTGTCCGCCCCAGACATGATGTTAATGTTAGTTTGTTTATTTCGACAAAAGGAATGAAAAGGTGGCTAAGGTAAAAACGTGCTAACGCGTTATGACTGACAGGGCTGCAGAGGTATCGTTTCGATACTTTCGGAAGGTACTCACAACAGCTACACCGTGCCAAATTAGTGTGCACTTAAGTTAGAGAAAGAATATATTAGAAAAATATTTTAGTTTACAAAATTATATGAGAAACTCAGATAGCCTATTTTTCATAATATCTGAACATTTTTGAGCACTATCTGATCAACTCATATGAAATATCAGACTATTGAAAATACTGCTTTTGGAAAGACAGACGATTTTAAGCCCCGAATACACCACACAAATTTTTGCGCAAAACGCTAATGTGTGTTTGTGAAATACGCACGAAATGCGTGTACATTATTCACTAACACACATTAATAAGGCCTGTTCCCGTTTCCGAATCCGATTGATTGGAATTGGTAAGAGGTGTGATTTCTAAGAAACGATTAAAGAATTCGGTCGAGTCTTTTTGCCATCCTGAGGATCGATTGAAGGTAGTTGCGATTTTGAAGTCAAAAGTTGAATAACGCAGTCGGTATTTGGAAGCGAGAACATTTAACAATTCCGATTCCGCATGATTTGATCGAAATCGAAAACGGGAACAGGCCTGAATATTTTGCGCAAAAATTTGTGTGGTGTATTCGGGGCTTTAATTACGAGTCACAATCGCTTTCTGTTAAACATAAATCGGATCTATTGTCATTCTATAAAGTTATACAGGGTTGCCCATATTCGACGGACCCATCTAGCAACGCCATAACTTTTGATAGAGATGTCAGATCGCTTAATGACATACCGCGTTTGAAGCGTCAGTCCAAGCAGATTTTTACCATGGAACAATACACGCCACGCGAGCGCTCTGAAATAGTTGAAATTTACATTCAACAGAACAAGTCAATTGTGAAAACTCAACGTGCTTTAAAAAATAAACATTTGCCCATTTCACATTGAATGGGACCGTAAATAAGCAAAATTGCCGTATTTACGCCACTGAAAATCCTCAGGAGATTCAAGAAGTGCCTCTTCATGACGAAAAAGTCACAGTTTGGTGCGGCGTTAGTGCGAAAACGGTCATTGGGCCGTTTTTCTTCCAAAATGAAAATGGCCATGCTGTTACCATCAACCAGGAGCGTTATCGCGACATGATGACCAATTTTGTGATGCCAATTATTCGTCGAAAGCGTATGAGGCAGTTCTGGTTTCAACAAGACGGCGCTCCACCGCACACAAGTCGCATAACAATCGATTTTCTGAAGAAATTGTTTCCGGGCCGTTTGATGTCGAAAAGTGGTGATTTGGACTGGCCACCGCGTTCGCCCGATTTGACGCCGCCTGACTTCTTCTTGTGGGGATATTTGAAGTCAAAGGTTTACGTTAACAAGCCAAGGACCGTAGAAGAGCTCAAGGACAACATTCGTGAAGAAATAGCCGCTATTCCGGCCGAAATGTTGGCGAAATCGATGGAAAATGCTGCAAAAAGGGCACAATACGCCATCAACGCCAGAGGCGGCCATTTGAGAGATATCATATTCAAAAATGGATGTAAACAAATCTACTTGGAACAAATTAAATGATTAAGATTGCCAACCGCCAAATTTTTATTTTTTTCTTTGATTTTTTAAAAAAAAACATGGGTCCGTCGAATATGGGCAACCCTGTATAAGCTCCACATAAAAGCTGAAACACTTCGTCTCGCTACGAATCGGTGGAAAAACCTTTCCTCCTGTGCAGTAGCGAGTCTTACGTGGCCAACATTCGACCAAAAACGTACTAACACACTTTTACGTCACAGAAGGGACCACATATCACTTCTGATGGGGACCCTCACAGGTCACTGTCTTATTGGCAGACAAGCAGCACGCCTAGGCGTCATTTACCATGACTTTTGCAGAATTTGTGGACACGAAGAAGAGGAGGAATCGGTACAACACCTGTTGTGCCATTGCCCCGCCTTGAGTAGAAGGAGACTCAGGACACTTGGTCAACCTTTGCTACTCAACCTCTCGGAGACATCCGGGCTAGAGATCCCAGCTCTACTCAAATTTATTCTGTCCACACAATGGTATAGTAAAGAGGCCCCCCTCAGTACTAAAAAGGGTTAACAGGGAATAAATATGGTATCGCAATGGGCCCATAGTGGCCTAAGGGGAGCGACTTGTCGCTCTCAGCCATCGCAACCTAACCTAACCTAAGCAACTCATATGAGATATCAGACAGCTTTTAGAAAAACAGACGATCTGAATTACGAATCACATACCCCGTTTATATGTAGAGAAATACGTGATAACTTACCGCGTATTTTTGCATTAAAACACGTATTCTGGTTGTACACTGCGTCACAGACAGTCACATCCATGGTCAAAGCGCAATGTGACACTCTGTGACACTTTCTCACGCAGTGTAAGCCCAGAATTAGCATTTTAATGCAAAAATACGAGGTAAGTTACCGCGTATTTCTCTACATATAAACGGGGTAACAATTGCTTTCTGTTAAACACAAATCGGATCTATTGTCATTTCATGAAGTTATACAACTTGAATACAAACTTAAATTAGGATCAAAAAACCAAAATTAATTCTATGTGTTCTGCGAATCGCTACGTTTTTGGGTCGAAAGCGATTTGTAGAACACATGGGAATATGAAGAACTCATGCTCCCCCCGGGGGATTGTTTCTCATTCATATCAAATGCATCTTGATCTAATTTTTAATGTTGAAAAATATATTTAGAAACATTGAAGAAAAGTTCGGCACAGCTGCCCCCACCTTTTCGGAAAGCTGGCTACGCCCTTGGAAGAACTGCCAACACTTTTACCGTTTTTTAACTAAGATAAACAAATGCATAGATTTTCTTTACAAATTTCAATTTCTGGCCCAAAGTTTAGTTTATTAATAATGTAGGTAAAAGCAGATTCTAAATTAATTAATATATGTAGTTACAATTTATTTAACATTTTTGTTACATAAGCCAAACTTTTGCATTTGACATACATACATGTATATGTATATGTATTGTCTGCTTGTCTATCTCCTTCTTGTATTTGTGCCTTACGTAGTCGCTGCTCTTCTGTTTCTCCTTTAATTTTTTGAATTCCTCTTTGCCCGGCAGAACTTACAGATATGTGCGTGTGTATTGTATCTGCTCTCGTTGCGTTCATTTGAATTTAAGCGATTGAAGGTGTAGGTCATGCCGAATAAAACCAAGTTAACACTGGAAACTGAATCGAAGCTAGAACTTAAACAGGAGCAGAAGCCGGAGAGACGTCAACATGTGCCTTATATACTAAACGGCGAGCTTTACCGCATTGAGAGTCAGGTGGGGGATAATGTCACGGTGAAATGTTGCTATTGTCCCCCTGATCGTATATATCGCGGCAGTGTGCGCTCTACGGGTAACTTTCATATGCATATCAAGGTAGGAGGGAGGTATTTAATAAACTACCTAAACTAAATTTTTATCCCTTCCTGAACAGCGTCGTCATGCATGTTTGCTGGGCAAATTGCATGAAATGAAAGTGGCTGCTTTGGAGGAGCGTCGTGATCGCCTTTTCAAGAATCGTCATATGGGTAAACCTCGCAAAAAGTCTGCTTTGAGTGAAGCGTCAGAGATAGCTCCAGTGGCAGAGACAGTTAAGAGCCACGAGTTGAAAATTAAAACGGTATTTCAGCGACACAAACAAGAACACAGCGAACAACAGGGGCAAGGAGAGGCGCGCACTGCGTCGACTGCTTTGAGAGCTGTAAGTGAGAGTGAGCGAGATGGCTTAATGCTAAGCAAAGTGCCGTTATGCCTTAAACACACACACACATCTATGCAGTTTATCTCAATGAAATATATAAACTTCAATTTTGTTTTCAGTCCGTTTCGTTAGATTGCAAAAGTGAAACTTCTATGCCAGACAAGGAGAACGACAACACAAACAAGGCCCACATGCAGCAACTGCTGCAGGATGTGCGTCCTGTAAGTAGTAAAAGTGTTTAATTCTTAACTCTGTTTTATATTTTTCGTTTCCTAACAGTTGCCCCATTTGAATCCCGTCTTGGTGGGCCATCAAGTGTCCACTATGGTCTCTGGCCCCACAGTTTCAATATTGGCCCACTTCAAGCCCGAACAATTCCAAACGTTGCCCGAGCAACCCGAAGCCATGGATCTCAGCACCAGCTCCTCCAGAAAAATTAGTTCCCTGCCGCCTGAGGATAACATGCCAGCTTTGGCACGCTCGCAGGACTTATCGCTGGTTCATTACATAGGCGATGTTACCCGCCCACCACGGGATATGATGCAGCGTCTAGATCGCACTTTGGCCGACATCAGACAGGAGCTAAATTTACGCAATCAAATTGAGCAAAAACGTTTGCTTCTGGAGGCGGCCAAATTTAAATATCTTCATCCAAGTTTCCATTTTGAATAAAATATATCGATATTTCTTTTGTGGTATTTCAAGCGTTTGCTGTGATGGTCACACTGTGTAGGGCTTTTTTTGTTCTGTTTTTATTGTTTTATGTGCAAATAGTTTTCTAATTTATCATGGGCGATAAAAGGCGTTTAATTGATTTGGAAGAAGATTCCACGGAAGATGATGAGCCCATGCTACAGAAATCGAATTTCAATAAGAACTTGACGAAAAATGAGGAAAACCTAGAAGATGAGCAGCCGGCGGTCTCAACAAGTGCTGCTGGTGCAAATGGAAATTTGGGGGACTTCCATGAATTTGGCTTGGGTCCGCCCATAAGAGTGGACTACGCCCCCTTGGGTCACAGTGTAAGTCGGGTAGTTCAGCTAAAACTTAAATGATTCATTTGTAAAGGCCTTATCAATGACCGCAAAACCAGACGAACTAATATTATAAATACGATTCCCAGTCAGCAACGACAACGACGGGTGACAGTCAAGCAGCAGCTGACAACGAGCCTGAGCCCATATTCCATTTACGCTCACGTACTGCTGCTGTTTCCACTCCCAACTATGAGGTGAGAGTCTTCATTTGTGTACTTGTAAGCCACAGAACTAATAGTCTTTCAATCCATTCTAGAGCCTGGACTATGAGGTGTGTGAAAATACCTTGTTTCAAGATGAGCAACGCAAGAGTTTGAGTGAACGCTTCTCCCTGAAAAAGGACATCATACGCTGGATTATATTCATACAGATTGGAGTTGTTACGGCTTTGATAGCTTGCTCCATAGACATCATCATAGAAGAACTGTCCAAACGCAAATACGAATTTCTTACAAAAGGTACTGAACTTCACAGAATTGGAGTCAAATTACTCCCTTTTTTGCTATAATTTTAGCTGTGGAAAAGAATGTGCCCATGTCGGACAGAATCAGCGGAGATTTGGTCATGCCCTTTCTCTATTGGCTTCTTTTGAGCATAGTTCCAGTGGCCATTGGGGCGTCTATGGTAACCTACATAGAACCCATCACAGCGGGCAGTGGCATACCGCAGGTGAAGAGCTATTTGAATGGCGTCAAAATTCCCAGAATTGTGCGTATTAAAACTTTGGCGGTGAAAGCCATTGGCGTTATAACGTCAGTGGTGGGTGGTCTGGCTGGCGGCAAGGAGGGACCCATGATTCATGCCGGTGCTGTGGTAGCCGCTGGCATTTCCCAAGGAAAAAGCACCACCTTTGTTAAGGACTTTCGCGTTTTTAAGGCATTTCGCGATGATCATGAGAAGCGTGATTTTGTTTTAGGAGGCGCTGCGGCAGGCGTAACGGCTGCTTTTGGCGCACCCATTGGTGGCATGCTATTCTCTTTGGAAGAGGCAGCTAGTTTCTGGAATCAGAAATTGATTTGGCGCACCCTGGTAGCCTCTATTATAAGCTCATTCACCCTGAACATTGTGATGTCCGCCTATCATGGCCTCAAAAACTTCACCTTCACCGGCCTCTTCAATTTGGGCAAATTTGATCAGCCTTTGACCTTTGAATACTTTGAGTTGCCCATCTTTATGCTGCTGGGTGTCACAGGTGGTTTGCTGGGAGCCACTTGGAATTGGATAAATACAAAAATTAATGGATTTCGTCAACGTTACATTCCCTGGAAGTTTGGCAAAGTCCTTGAGGCCGTTCACATAGCCATGTTGGGTGTAACTCTGGCTTGTGCCATGATTTATTTCATTAATGATTGTCGTCCTCTGGGAAATGATCCAACCGTTCATCCCGGTTCAGTTGTTCTGCGAGGACAATGAGTATAATGCAGTGGCCGCCTTGTGGTTTCAAACGCCAGAAGCCACAGTTAGATCTTTATTTCATGATCCACCAGGTGGGTAAAGAGTTAAAGCCCAAAAGCAGCTAATTGTTTACTTTATCTTTCTACAGGCTCCCACAAAATCCTTACCTTGGCCATGTTTACCCTTATCTATTATATATTATCCTGTGCCACCTTTGGCCTGAATGTGTCTTTGGGTGTTTTCATACCCACTGCTTTGGTAGGCGCCGCCTGGGGACGTCTGGTGGCCATGCTTTTATTCTATGCCTTTCCCGCTGCCGTAAGTTCTTTATGTTTTTATTCTTCCTATACCCAAATGTTAATTTAATCTACTTTCTAGAGCTTCTTGCATCCGGGCAAATATGCTTTAATTGGAGCTGCTGCCAATCTGGGTGGAGTTCTACGCATGACCATCAGTTTGTCGGTCATTCTAATGGAAACAACTGGCGTGGAAACTTCCTTCTTCTTTCCACTCATCATAGCTCTGGTCAGTGCCAAATGGGTGGGCGATTATTTCAATGAGGGCATCTATGATACTCAAATTGAGGTGAACCATGTACCCGTCCTCCCCTGGGAGCCTTTACCACAATATAAAGGATTGACAGCCATGGAAATTATGAGCAAGCCGGTGATCTGCATTAAGCTGAAGGACAGCGCACATTATATCTACAACATGCTGAACAATTGCCATCACAACGGTTTCCCTGTGGTGGATGATGTGATTGGGGTAAGTGGCAAGTATAAGTTTGAGTTGAAGGACATTTTTATTTTATATTATATTTTTTTGAACAGAATAAACGCTCCGAGGGTCGAGTTTGCGGCATTATATTGCGTTCCCAGTTGATTGTGATTTTGCTAAAATCTTTGTATGTGGAGAACAAGAGATTTTGGCTACCCGAAACGACCATACAAACATTTAGGGATGTCTATCCCAGATTTCCATCCATTAAGGTAAGATTATAATTAAGTCCATATAATTAATCCAAACGAAACCACACCCATATAACCAAATCAAACCAAAACTGTAACCGATCGTAACCGAAATGGATATAATTTTGGTTAACCATTACCGAAACCAAATAACTGGTTCCAATTTGGTTTATTAAACCAATTCACACAGTCCTCGCTAAATAAAAGGTGGCCATCAATAGCAAATCGAATGTACACATACATACATACTTGGTTTCGGCAGACGTCAGAAGAATTTCAGTCAATTATAGCAGAGTCCGGCACTTTCCTATCTGCTGTGTATACAAGAACACTCTGCGGCAGCGAGGTCGTCACATCAACAGTACACTAGCTTATACTGCTCTCTTTTGCAACAACAAAGAAGTGCTAAATGATCGCGCTCTCGAGTTGCAAAACACACACACGCATCGCGAAAATGAGCCTGTGTGTTTTGCCGGGCCCTGGGTTATACCAAATTTATTCAACGAGCCTTATAGTTCTCATTGCTCTGCCTGGGCTTGCTGAATTTTTGGATAGCACCTCATTAAAAACCTCTTCTACTTCAAAACTCATTCAATTTTTACATACAAATGGCTCCAGAATTTCGATTAACAAATTTGTGTCGAAAATAAAGGGTAGTCCATCTACTGTTTGGAATTTGAACTATTTATAACTTGACTTTAAAAACGTCAAATGTCATTCGGCAAGCGACTAATATTTAGTAAAAACTTTGACATTTACGAAATGGGTCGCTATTCCCTTGAAGAAAATTAGGAAATGTTAAAAACATATTTCCAAAGTGGTGAGTCCCGACATTTAACAAAAAAAATCAATTTGCGGATCAATTCGTGAAGCGAGTTCGTGAAACTGGAATGTTGGTGGATAAATCAACCCGTGTACGTACTCGTCAGGTGCGCTTGACCGAAAACTGCTCAGCCGTGGTGGTCATTTGACCGAAATTCTTTTTCATAAATAAATGACATGCACCAAACTTTCCAATTAATGTTCAACCTTTGAAAAATATCGTTTTTTATATAAAAATTAAATTCCAATTTTTAAATGGGCCACCCCTTATTTTATTTATTTACAAAATCAAAATCGTTAGCCCGTGCGCTCTGTGTAATAAAGAACCTACTATAAATATGTGTTGTAAAATTCTTGTTCTCTACTTCGTTTTAACGGAATTCGTAAAAGTTTTGACATTGACTGAGAAATGACTTTTTTTATGACTTTAACTTTTTTGGTAACCGCAATGATTATTTTGTAACCGAAATAAAAACACATAACCATAAGCGAAACTGAATCAATTGCATTTTAATGACTTTAATGCGAGATGGGCATGCACACATATCGTCACACTTTTCCACACGCATACAAGCACAATTTGCGTGCACAACATTCGTGTTCTATAAATAGCTTTCAATGCTTATAGCGTACGTGTGATTTTGTGCTATGCACGTGTGCATAGGACAGTCGCGACACGCCCATCTCTGCTTTAATGGTAACCGATATTTGTGTCGGTTTTAAACACTGGTATCCAGAGCTCGCAAATAACTGTTGACCGTACTTATCTTTGCGGTCTGCGCGTAACCGAAAAAACATCCACTCTTGCTCTCTCTCTCTGAGCAGAACACTTCGTTTCGTTTCGCTTTGTTTTGGTTTTCAGTTGAGCTATCCCTGTTATGCTCATTTAATAACAACTTATACAGAGGTGTCCTAAAAATCTCTAGAGATGTATAAACGATTGCACTTCGAACTAAACTTTAACTATTTTATTTGCGAAGTACCAAGAATCAGACCGCCTACTAAATTATGTGAAAGGAAAACCGTTCGCATCAAATCTACTTGGCATTAAGCAGGCGGTTTCAAATCGCTCAACTTTTGTCGTCTAATCTAGTAGCCGGGCATATTTTAGCTTACCACATAAATTCTTCTTCTTCAAACAGGTTTAATATGAAATGCTGACGTTTATACGAAAACCTCTAAAGATTTCTGGGACACACCCGATACCGACCGATCCGACTGAGCATACAAATGCAAAAGACTTTTAATTTCTTCGCTCTCGTTCAAACTGTCTGCGACTGAACAGAGCAAAAGGGAAACAATAAAATTAGTTGTTTTCTAAGCACAGACTGATATATTCAAGAGACGAGTAATTGCTTTGACCCAAGTTGAAGTTTAGGCCATTCTATAAAATCCGAGTTACGCTCCTTCCAAAAGTGACCGTTGGCTTTCCGTTGGGTTTCATCATCAACTCTTTCCAGTACAGTGTCGTGCGTTCCTCTCCATTCAGCTATTTCTTCCTTATTGCAAATCATACTATAAGTCTGTATCTCGTTTACTTTGGAAGATATTAATTTCGTCTCTCTAAATTGGTCATTTCGCCCACTGTGCGGCATGCGCTGTATTTGTTTAATTTGCTCATTTTTTCAATGTCTTCTGCCTAAGGTACTCACTCTCTCCCTCTCTTGACAACTTGTTAAATTTCAGTCAGGAAGCAAACGTTGTAAGCGACGCATCTCCACAGACGAATTTTTGGTGATTTGACACCAAGCGAGTACACAAAATTCATTACTCCCTCGCTCTCCTTGACACAAATTTAAGGAGTTGCGAGAGAGCGTGTGCGGCTACCTTGTTTAGTGTACCTTGGTTCTGCCTACCTAGTTCTTCCTAGATTTTACAGGAAGATCCATTGCGTTCGGAAGCTAGAAATGATTGAATTTTGGAGTAAATTTAATTTAAGTGTGACCAGGCGCAATCTTAATGAAACCTTTTTGGTTGAACGCTAACTTTTACTATGGTTTTAAGTTCTAAAACAAGGTATTTTGGGATGCTCGCGAAATAATATTCGTAGACTAGCACTAAAAAGGCAAAAAGAAAGTATGATATCGCGCAAAATACGGCCACAAATGCAAAAGAACACTTTAATCAGACAAATCAGCTTGTCAAAAGTCTATGGCAACAATGGCCACACTCGCTTGAAAAATTGTGTTGGCAAGAAATAGGTCTGAATGATGGTAATTTCGAAAGGCAAAGCCAACCCTTTTAACAAAAATCACTTTTATTCACTCTGGTCAGAGCGTACGCAAATTAGATGAGAAAATCAACTACACCGTCGACTTGTCCATGTTTATGAATCCCTCTCCAGTTCGCGTGAATACGGTAAGTCTTTGTGGATGAATCTTTGTATGGTAATAAAATTATTGTTTCATTTCCTCCCCCAACAGCACGATTCGGTGCCAAAAATCTTTCAAATATTCCGTGCCTTGGGATTGCGTCATCTGTTGGTGATCAGCAATGAGAATCGCATAGCTGGCATTATAACGCGCCGTGACTTTATCTACAAATGATTTTTAATTAAGTATTTTAATCCCCAAAGTTATCCATAATCTCATCCAGAAATACTGTAAATGTTTTGCATCTCGTTTTATGTTTTAGAATTAACCAAACCAATAAAAAATGTCATTTCACTTTTGATAAACTTGTTGCATTTTTAATCTGCTGTTGTGTTTTGTTTTTACAACTTAACTTTAAAATCTTAAACGCCTAACTATATAATCAATAGTATTCACAAGGAATTGTACAAGGTTTTTGTGTGTTGGTTTTTTGTTGTATAAAAAATACGTTACATTTAGGTAAAAGTAAAGTTTTTTGTTTTGCATATTTTAAACACTAAAACAGATGCGCGCGTCTCTCGGTGCCTGACTCTTATTCTGGTTGGGTTGCTTAGCGTAGGGTGACGACTTTTGGGCTTAGGACTAAGAAATAAAAAGCTAAGACTAACTGTGTAGGCCAAGAGATGTGTGTGTGGGTGTGTTTGCCCATAAAATTCTTATTAGGAGCAAAATACGCCTATAAATTAAATGACTTTTTGTACAAATTGATAGATAAAAAAAGAGCTTTCAATGCCACGCTGGTCCAGAAACTGGTATCACAATTAAACGGGCAACTTTCAACTTATCGTCATGTAAAGGCTTCGGACCAAGCCCTTGCCGGTTAGCTTTCCATGGGCCGCACTTGCTGCAAGGCCTCGGCGGCATTGGTGGTGGCAGCAGCTGCAGCTGCTGCACTATTGCAATGTTGTTGTTGTTGTTGGGGCGGTGGATTCTGATGGGAGGTGGAGGTGGTTGTTGATTCAGCTGTTAAAATGCTGCCACTGTTGCTGCTGCTGCTGTTGGGTAAGGAGCAGTGGGTGGTTACAGTCGAGTTGGCGGCTACGACAGAGGGCAGGGCTGAGGTTGCTGTTGTTGCTCCTGGCATGGCTGCTGCAGGTGTGGCTGCTGCTGGAATCACTTTGTATCTGGTGTATATGCGATACGGGGTCTTTGTCGTATCCTTTTGTTGTAAGGGTTTCGTCTTAGAAGAGGCTCCCCAGCCGCTGGCATTGATTTGCTCCGCGGTCTTGCCTAGCAGCCAATCCGAGCAATGCTGCTGCTGTGGCTCACTGACATGCTGCTGCAGCCATTTGTTGACATAGCTTTGGAAACGTGCATACTTGGTCTGGGTGACACGGCAATGACTCTGTGGGGAATATGAGAAGAACGATTAGAAAATTTGCATTTATGAATATTCCAAATGAGAAAACTCACCTTTTTGGCACGACGCACCGCATCGTACTTGAGTAGCTTGAGATTCTTGCTGGTGACAAAACAGCGGCCATTGCTGGCATTTGTGGTGATCTCGTCGCGATCATTGAAGGCATATTGCTCGGCCAGACCCATCTGAGGTGTGCCCAATCTTTCGGGCAGTCGTTTACTCCAACTATTGTTGTTGTTATTGTTATTATTATTGGTGGCATCACTTGAACCTGGTGACTCAACAGCAGTAGTAGTGGTGGTGGTGGTTCCGGTGGTTCTGGCTGTTGTGGTCGTCTTGTTGGCATGCTGTTCACCCAGACGCTTCTGTTCAAACAATTGACGCACTTGCTCCTCATGCAGCTGCGACCGGCGCTTGTTGCGCAGCAGAAAACGCGCCTTGCGTGCCCCACCACGTGAATGCTGCAATGAGAATTGAGTTGAGTTGAATTTAGTTAAGCTTTTCCGTCAAATTAAACAATGGGACTGGGAGACGGGCATGCTTTCAATTTAATTTATGTTTAGTACCAGGCCAAAAATCATAATCACACACGCACACAAATCGTCAACAACACAACAAACTTGACAATGTACAAAAACAAAACTGGAGGGCAAGAAAAATCTTAACCCTGAATGTGGCTTAAATTTATAAACTAATAAATACAAAATATATGTAAAAATAGTTCTACTTGAGATTAACTTACCTCTTGGCTTACAACTTAAATACCATGGAGTTTGAATTAGCTACAACTTCAACTCAAGTTAGTTTCCTAGATTAGGTTAGACACTCGGACTACATTTAAGGCAACACAATAGGTTTAGTGCTCGATTGTAAGAAATTTGAAGTGGAGGTCGAACTGCTGTTTGCCATGTTACCTGTTGTGAACCGATCCGCGATGGTTTAAGATACAAAATACAAATACAATGTTCCCAGTACCTCTACTCTGTTTCAAAACGTTTCAATGTGACTACACAGGAACTCTACATCTCATGCACCCAATATTTTGTAATGAAGGGTCCTAGAATTTGCAATCAAATCCCTCCAAAAAACTGTTTTTAAGAAGTCAAACTAATATCCCGAGCCTATTTGAAGCGATACACCTTCTAAAAAGAGAATCTTCTTTGCTTTTCTCCCGCCTCAAGCAAAATCAACACTAAATTGGGCATTTTTTGTGTGAGATATCGCATCTAAGTATTCATGTTCGTTAATATCATCCGTCTGAACGTTCCCAAATTTGTTGAATCGATAAATAATGCTGATTTCTATATGTTATATCTAAGTTCCAAGTAATATACCTCCAAAATTGAAGCAGATATAAGGTTTTTCTCAAATTGCCGGTGGGGCAGATGTCTTCATATAAAAGTATCCTATAATCTATGGGTCTCTAGTTCTTCCCATTTGTGAGAGTTGTTCGTTTATAAGTACAAAACGTTTTATATAACCAATTGTAAGGATTAGGTTTAAGCACAAGGTTTTCATGGTGCGTGAAAGGTTGCGGTATCATGTTAGCCAATTTCAAGTATCATGCTAGAGGAGCATGTATCGAAGAAATAGTACGCTACTTTGAAGTGATACTGCTGCTTCCACCAATATTAATTGTGTATCGATAGGCATGCTATCGATAAAAACAAGCACATTTTGTACATTGAGCGTGTTCTCAGCAGCATAAATCGATGACAAAAAATCGACTATTTTTGTTAGATTGTGCTGGTTAACGGGCATAATGCGCAATCATATTTGCTATTTTTCGTGATTGTGTTAGATGTGAATCTAACAAAGAAATAGTTTGTTAGAATTGCTTGTTTATGATTTGTTATCGATAGCACACAGAAGTAAACAAACTAGCAATTTGGAGAAGGCAAATGCAAAATGAATGTGGAAACCTCTTTATTTTTAATAAATGAATTGGAAATGAATCGAAATTTCGTGCAACTCTCTGAAGGCACTACTGGTTGTTGCGGAGGAGAAGGGAAGCTTGAAAAGCCGGCACTCCAAAAAGAAGAAGCCCTGCGTACGAGTAGTAATCACCTCATCGGACCTGCACCTTAAGCAGTTTGTCAAGGCACTACCATTCAGCTCCTCCCAGAGAAGAGCTTGATAGGGATGCCCATATCCTCATACCAGATAATCACAAGGAATGAAACCCGGCACCTGGTTACGGAACGATGGAATAACCTTCACGCGGTCCTCGTTTGACCTGAAACGTGCATCGTTAAGGACTCATAGGTAGAGATGGGCTCGCGACGGGATTCCAGCGGGACCCGAGAGAAGTAGGGGATCAGGCGCGACGATATTGAATTAAAATTTGATGGTCGGGATCGGGACGGGAACAAATTGTCCCTATTCGCCCATCTCTGCTCTTAGCCCATTGCCACTCTGTTAAAATTAACATTTTCAGACCCTTCTTTGCGTGGATTGGAGTCCTTCTTAATTCTTGGGATTTCTCGCCGGGGCCGGGCTTACAACAAACATTAAATGGCAAACAGAGTCTTAAGGAAAATTCAAGGAGAATTCCAGGAGCAGTTGGTGCTAGTGACGACGGTCATTAATATTTAGTAGTCAGTTCTTAATTATATTAAGCTGTTTGTTGTAAAAATTCAAACCTTCCGTCAACGAAAATATATCGATAACTTTGTTGCCTAAAAATTTTATCAAACTCGTTCACCAGCAGACTAACAAAAATTTGTTTTTGATTGATGATTTTTGTTAGATGATTGGTGTATGATGGTGAACACGCCCATTGATTGCAAAGATAAGTCTTCTATCGGCTATAAATTATTACAATAAATTCTGAAATATATTTAAACCTAATCATAACTTCGCATATGAAGAATTCATGTTAACACGCATCGCAAATGTGTGTCACCGCCTCGCGGCGTTGTTAAATAATGTAGCAATTTGTTCAGCAGAAACAATTTGATGCATAATTTTTTTCTGCTACTTGGGATCAATTATTCTGCTGAGCACGCCCACTGCCTTGCGGCCGTTCTGTCAAACTTTCTGTATCAGGTTGTTCCAAACGGCTGACTGCTTTCTGCTCTCTTGGTCTCAGCTTAGGCATGCGTTCGTATGTGTAAATAGCAAAATGTCTTTGACCCCTGGGGGGAACTAATGACCATCGCTGCTTTATATGTTCGGAAATTTATCTTTACTTTAGAAAATTAAAAAACCCTTTATAAATGTAGCTGAAAAGGCGTTCAAAACCTTCCAGAGAAACTGGTCTTTTGTTGTTCCTACAACAAGCAACAAATTCAGCAGATTTTTCTTTGATTGCTGACAAAAATCCTCTAAATATATTTACTTTGGAATAAAAAGGGTAATACTGAGTATCACTTGCGCACTTCAGATCCTGAAAATGGAGTGCCAATTGCATTTTATTAATCAACGGCTTCAATTTCTCATCTTCATTCGATTTATTTAAAGTAAAGAAGTACTTTTTACCGCAATCAGAGACCTATTTAATTGAAATAGTCGTTAAATGCTTCAGATCAAGCAAAATTAGCATTATAGCACTATAAACCGCGAACCAAGGCTTTGTTGGCAAAACTGAAAACGCAGATCTGTCTATTTTTAGACCTTGTTTATGGCCTATATGAATTGATTTGTGGGTGAGTCTAAAAATGGTACTCCATATCGCGGTTTTTTGGCTGTCGAGTACCATCTCTTAACAACGATCTCATAACAAGAATGAAGGTTTAATTCCTTTTGGAGGTACCTTAACCGTTTGCGCGAATTAAGTGAATTTTTTATATGTCGTTCCCAATGACCCTGTCCACATTTGCTGAATTTTGGAGAATTTTATCTTAAGCCATTAAAAATTTAGTTAAAATTGTTGTCGTTGTGTGTTGCAAGTACAAAAGTACCCATTAAACGCAAACCGAGGCGGCTTCATTTGAAAAACTGGGTATGGGGTGATGCTAACAAAGGTCCCTTTTATCATAATTTAAGGGTCTTATGCCGGGCTTTGTGGGACAAAGTTTTTAACTTGAAACAATTTTGGAATGGAGTTTATTTGGACAGCCCTCCGTGTGTATTATTGTGTAGAGAATGTTTGGATTTGAATGGGTATCGCTGAAAGATGATTCGAAAAGACTTCTTGGCTTCTGTTTTCAGGCCCCTAGAGGGCCGTCCGCTTTAACTTAAACTCTTTCCCACATTATCTGTCCTGAGGAGTTCATCTCTGCCCTTCCCATATGCATATTTCCCCCCCGCTTTTCTCATTAATTTAATTATTTGCAAGATTCATTTAAGTACTTATATTTTCACTCTAGTAATTTTCATTTACAAATTAAGTAATATTTTCAATTGTATTTTTTGTGGTATAAAAAATGTCCAGAATTTAAAATGAGTTTTTTTTTTTTGTGTTTTGTTTCATGTTTGTTTTGGCTTGCCTTACTCTTCTGCTTCTCCTGCTTTTTACAAATTAGCTACTAAAAACTCTTAAGACATAGATATAAAAAAATACATACATTTAGCCAAATATGTACAAAGTTAAAACATGTTTTGCATAATATTTACATATGTATAGGAAGCAAGCGGGAGGATAACCCTCTCTCACACACACACACGCACCCAACCAACCTCCTCTCTTGGTTTTGGCCTTGTTTCAACTCAAAAATCACAAAACAACATAAAAAATTGATGCAAGCAAGCGGGAGCAGTGCCTACTTTTTGATGGATCTCTACTAAAATGTATGTGGGGGGTGGTGGTGGTGGTGGTGGGGTGGGTGTTAATTTGACTACATTTATGAGTTATCTTTTGGGTGGCTTTTTACATTCATATATATATATATGTGTGTGTGTGGTGTGGATTGGGATCATTGTTGTTGATAGGTTGTGGTGGTGGTGGTTGGTGTTCGGTTAATCAAAAAACAAATTCATTTCGTTTGGGGGTTTGCTCTGTTTTGTTATTACTATTTCATTTTGCAATATGACTTTTTCTTCTTCTTATTCAATGAAATTATCAAAACTATTTGGTTATTTCAAGCCTTGGAATTGACCTGGTACGAAAAATAAATGAAATTGGAAAAAATGAGAGAAAAGAATGCAAAAAAGCATTAATTAGTGAACATTCTGTTTGTTTTTTGTATATACGAAATGTGGGCGATTGTTAAGAAGGCGGCGGCATGTTGACTAAATGAGTTACAAAACAAAAAGGGGGGGAAACCAAACAAAACCGGGGGGAGGTACAACTAAATGAAATGATAAGGTGCATTGGCAAGTGGATCCTCTCGGTTCAAATAAATACATTTTATATACACTTTCGAGTATGTACAATGGGGCAGGGGGCGGGGGGAGGAGGGGGTTAAAAACTTAAACAGAAACTTAAATTAAATTCGAGAAATTGAACAACAAAAGGACACAAACAACATGGTTAACCACTCTTCAAGCACACACAGTATTTCTCTGCCTTATCCCCTTTCACTTACCTCGGCATTTTCCTCCTCCTCTTCCGTTTTAATGTCGGACGTTTCGGCCAGGTTATCATTGGAAGCCGCATTGGAGGCTGCATTGGTGCCGCCTCCTAGGGCAGGATTTGACAGACGTTCCACATATTTGCTAAACTTTTGAGCCTTTAAAGCGGGTTTCTCCACTTCCTCCGGTTCGGAGTCCAGCAGTTCGATAGTCACACGACAGTCAATTTTGTACTGTAAGAAGGCACATGTTAGCTTAACAGTTGGTTCGTATTAAATCTCCCCATCACTTACAATGTAGACTTTGAAGCAGTTTTCATCATTGAGTATGGTCTCCGCCTTTCGCTGATAGGACATCTCACGCTCATAGGTTTTGTGAGCGTCCCTGCAGTAACCACCAGTGCTGCCCCTTCTCTGTTCGCCTGCATACAGCTCCACACAGTCCAGAGCGGCTCTCTCCGTTACGCAATATTGCAGCTGACGTACGGCATTGGAAACCACCTGGGGGAATAGCAAGGGCAAATTAGAATCATCTCATTCTTTACTCTTAGTTTCCGTTCATCTCTCACCTTGTCCAGCGTAAAGGATATGTAGGCATAAATGCCAAACATCTCACGCATGGTGTCCTCAAATGTATTCGAATCCATATTACCATCGAGCACATTCTTCAGCATCTCCAGAAAGGTGGGATAGAAATCTTCCACTTGGATATCTGGCTTGGGTTTCAAACGCAAGGCTGTGGCTGTACTCTCGCGTCGATTAACCCTACAACGTTCCTCCTCAATGGCCAGCAGACGTGCACGTTCGTACATTACATGTAGGCGATCGCAGAGTATGGCATGTAGGCGCAGGAACAGGTACCAATTGTTGTTGGCAAAGAACAGCGAATAGGATTCATCCTGGAAAGAAATGAAAGTTTAGTTTTGAGCAAAGAGAAGAGTAGCGAGGGTAACCTACCTCATGCTGGCTTTGAGCGTGTGGGGGCAACAGTGTGGGATGTGCAAACTCTGTGGTATGCTCCTGTTTGATTTCCACATCAGCTGCCACTTCTCCGCTCTGCAATGGTTGCCGGGGACTAGAAGAGACATTCGCCGCTGTGGTGGTGCTGCTGCTGCTACTGATGTTGGTGGCGCTGGTGGTATGGGTTTCATCTGTTGCTACTCTCTGACTCAGGGGCTCCTCCTTTGTTTTGGCCTCGGCAGCGGCTAATGCCGCTGCTGATGTGGAGGGTGTGGCATCATCTGGTGTACTTGTTGCAGTGGTGGAAGAGGAGGACGACGCTGCTGTTATTATTGCTGCTTTGGACTCATCCGTCTCCTTTTTAATGGTGGCTGCGGCACTGCTGCTACTACAGCTGGCATTGCTGCGAACTGGAGAGGAGCCTTCGTTGTTTTTGCCAGCATTCCTGGGTGCCGACGACGAGGACTCAGCCGTCCTACTTAACGGCGAGTCAACATCCATTTTTGTATTGTCATCTACCAAAAATTGAAAGGCTATAGAAACGATTCGATTTTCGATACGAAGAAGTGTTGCAACACATGATGAACGATTGATTGTAGGTGCAGTTGTCCACAGAATCGGTTTGGGTTAATTGTGTGTTTATGGAGTTGGGGGTTACATTACAAAATATGATTTAAAAAAAAAAATAAGGGAAAAAGAAAAACAAAATAAAACATTCACTAAATTTTTAATACTATTCAAAGCAGCAAAATGAACAGTTAAATCTTAAGGATAATGTTCAACAAAAGTTAAAGTTGGGTCATAAATGGTTAATGTTAACTACTTAATTTGAATACCAGTAAGTTTTGAGGGTTAATACTACAGATCTATTCATATCACTAGGAATATATCAATTCCAAAAACTAATTGTTGTAGCGCCTATTCAGTAAATTTTGGCTCCCACCTCGAAAGAGTCGTCAGAAATTCACTATGCGAGAGAGGTATCAGTTGATATGAACATGTGGACATCCCCTTTGCTACTAAGTGTTTTTCACCATTCAACTGGTACCCCAAAAAAAGCCTCCACCAAAAAAGGCAGGGTAAGAATGACTTCACCTTGTCTAATTACACCATGATCTAGACCACTACAAGCGTTAGTCTGTTTTGCTCAAAGCTAAAACCCACCCTGCTAATGCTCTCCGAGAGTGAGAAAGCGAACTGCTAAGTGCGACCAACAGAGAGTTAGCAAGCCTTGCCTACCCAGCGGCGCAAATTGGCATTACATAATGGATTACTAATACGTTACTTTGCCATCAGTATGAAGGAAATAATCCCATACAATCTGCATTACTCTGTTGAGGAGTTCGGTCTGTTACATTGGACACTTTGTAAACAGGGATGCCCACTGCCTGCATTACTAGTAATAAACAAGTATGCCAGAGCTAAAATTGGAATTATATGCCGATTTAATTGCACAATTTTATGAATAATATCAAATGTGAGCACCTATTGCGCAGACATTTATATGAACGTTCTAAAATCCATAAAAATGGAGATTGTGTGAGAGAGAAAAAAAGAAATATTTTTTTGAAATTTTTTAAATTTAATAACAATGTAATGTGACAGGCTTGAACAAGCATAAAATTCAGCAAATTGATTTGTTTAAGAAATTGGCGGGCTAATTCAGATAAAATAAAAAGAGTTTATAAAATTGATAATGAAAGTCACTAAGGAAAATTCAGAGGGTCATAGGCAATGCCATGGTCAATTTCATGGATGCATTTTGTATGGTTGGAGGTATAAGCAGTGTCCTTTATTATTGTATTGGCCTGGGTGAGCAGAACTTGACCACTAAGACATACTGCTGTTAGAGGGAAAATTCATAGCCACAACCAGCTGCATGGACTGGAGGATCATACTCGCCGTAGCTAGGTGAACACATAGGTAGCAACGGGAGCCGCGGGAGCAACGGAAACTACCACAGTAAGCCGAAGGAAACACTACTATAATAGGCTATGGAGACTGCAATGGCTTAGGGCTGATTGGCCGTGGGCTGTGGAGGCTACGGAGATTGGGACTTGGGTGGTGTGCATACATGGGGCAATTGGCCTTCAACCATATCAACTGGAGAGCCTCCTAAAAGATTCTCCGACACAAGGGATGCAGCTGCCAGTATCGAAATGCATTTTATTGGCCAGATTCCATAGAAATGGTTGCGACCCGCCTACTTGATCGCTCCACTTGTTTGTCCACCTCGCAGCTCTCCAAATAATTGTAGTTTTGTTTTTTAGTCTTCTTTGCTTTAACATTTTTCATTGCGTGCTCAATTTTACAAAAGAAACCTCTGACAATTATCAAACAAGTTTCATAATTTCCTGACCCCTTCGACAATTTATTAGCTATTTCCAAGAAAACGAGTTGGCATGGCATTACATTTTCGTCAGGCGTAATGCATACTTCCGACAGAACACGTTGAGCTCTGCGCCGCTAGGTACTATCGCTGAATCGATGTACTAGTAACTAAGCGTTTCGTGTCATCTAGGTTGATTACAATAAACTCTACCGAGTAATCAACTTCGAAGCTTCTCTTCCTACTTTAAAAACTACTATTTTAAAATATTTAGCCCCGCGTTAACATAACTTTATGTATATCCTTCGACTATATTGGCAGTTACTTTTTTATTCTGTAAAAGTACAGCTTCTGTGCTATTGCCCCTTCTCCTATTCAACCTTGCGGGCACAGCGACACCGCCTGGCCTTATTTCTACCATTAAAGTTGGCTTCATCATGCAAATCTCGAGTCACAAGTTAAACTATCTACGTATTGTGTCCTTATCTGTATCTAAAACCTCTATGACCCAACTCTAGTGTATGTAGACATGTCTAATTCTCTTGTCTACCAAAAAAAAAGTTGCAAAGAATCTAATTTTTCTGTTAACTCAACTAAAAAGCAGGCACTACAAACATTTCACTCACCATCATCGCGTTCATCATCGCTCAGCGGCTGTCGCGGCGCATAGAAAAGATCAGGCACAAATTGTCGTATGATTTGTTTGATTTTTTGCTTTTCCTGCTTTTGGATGCCAGTTTGACGTTTCACATGGTGTATCAACAAATTGGCTGCATCATCCAAAATGGTTTTATCCTTATAGGGCAATACTAAGTGTGGACCAGCTGGCTCCATGGCCTCATCTTCCTGATCGTGCCGCTCATCGTATAGCGTTTCGATCTCATTGAATAGACTCTTGGAGCGTAGCGCCTTCATGTCATTGGGCTTGAAATTGATGGCCTGATGATCGAGAGATTTGAGGTAATACTTCTCGTTCTGTTCGCGCCATTGTTTATTGAAGGTCTGCGCAAGAGAGAAGGAAGATTAAATGAAATTTCGCACACATTTGTGTTGAACCCCATTTTACAAACCTTTTGAGCATCTCGCCATTCCTCTTCTTTGACCTTCAGCCGCTTGAGTACTATGGGCACCGCCACCGAGGGATTCTTTTTCATGCCCTGAATGATCTCTCCCGACTTATCGCCGTAGATGCGGTGAATGGCTCGCTGGTGAATGGTCTGTGAAGTGCCACCCAAGTGATCGTCCAAATGAAATTTGGCCAACTCTTCGGTGGACATGCGTGACATTTTCTTTTGCACATTCTCCAGCACTCGAATGGTGGCACTGTTAACCTCAATGACCAGATCCAGCTCGAAGCGTTCGTCTTCCGTTCTGTGAATATTCCTTTTGTTTAGATAATGTGCGGGTGTTGGGTTAATTCGAAAATAAACGAAAGCCAAAAGGAAGGAAACACAAGAGAAACATAAGAGCAACACGAACCGAAAAGTGTGCCATGAATTTAGTTTCCAAAATAGGAGGAGAAGAAGAAAATCATAGCACCCTTGCCAGAATAAAAAGAAGGAGGGAAGAGAGAGGAGCAAAGAAAAAGAGAGAAGAAATAAAGAGTCCCTTGGGCCGCCCTTACCTGTAAATGGTCTCCTCAAACTGCGTCTTGCGGGAGGTAACAAATGTAGAGTCCTCACTAGCCCAGGTGGGAAACGAGACCCATTTATCGTTGAGCACCTCCCGACACAATGCCGTTCGACCGCTGCACTTCTTGGGTACTGTAGACTGCGGCAGGGCACAGTAGGAGGCGCCCAATCGCTTGCACGAGGACAAATCCACATCCTGCACATAATCGGCTGCACTCTGATGACTACTGGCCCTATCGTGGGAACTGTTGCTGCCTGCTCCGCCGGGTCGCTGAGTGGCTGCCAATGGCAGGCCATCCATGAGGCCACCACTCGCACCCAGTTGACCCGCTCCACCCACAGGTGGGCCCAGAAAGTCGGTAAACCAACGCAACAAGTCGGGGAACTTCATTAGGAAAGGCGACACGAGACCCAGTAGCTCCGTCTTGGACACAATCTCCTGATTGAACAGGGTCAGGCAACGCAGAAAGTTGTCATAGACCTCCGGATTGCGCAGAGCTTTCCGCACCTTATCAAAGAAAGCGGCATCCGAGATGGTGCATTTGCTGGAGGCCTCCGAGAAGCTGACATCCCTGCAGTAGGGTTTGGGTCGCTTGGCGGGCGGAGGACCATCTTCCAGTGGCCGCCTAGAGGCCGATGAGGCGGAATTATGCTGCTGATTATGATGGTGATGCGTAGCGGGGGGCAGGGGAGGTGTGGCATAGTTGATGCCAGGTGAGCTGCGATCCAGTGAATGATCGCTGAGGTGAGACAAGGAGACACCGCCGCCATAGCTGGGTGATTTCTTGACGTGTTGCGACGACATGTTCGGATTCTGGGAATGGCCCACATATTTCTGGGCATGATGATTATTCCGATGATCCTTCTCGTAGCCGGCGGCCGACAGAACTCCCCCGGGACGTAAATGGGAACCAGCGGGCGCCAGATGAGGACCCCGCTGATGTTGTGGCTGCAGACCAGGTGGTAGGCCATGATAGTCCTTTTCAAATAATACATCATTTCGGGCGCTGCCTGTGCCTGATGCTCCGCCGCCGCCCATTACATGATTCTGATGCTGCGGGGCGTTGTTGTTGTTGTAGGTCTTGATGCTCACACTGGTGTTGACGGCTGAGAGATTACCAATGGCCGCTGCATGGGCACTGGCACTGTTCTCCAGCGAAAGTGTGGCCACTCCTCCACTGAGATGCAGGGGGGAGCCACCGCTAGCTGCCGGCGAGGCCGAGGACATGCTGATGTGCGCCCCACCACTCAATGTGGCGGTGGTTGGACGTTGCTTCTGATGCTCATGATTGTGTAGACCTGCTGTGGCTTTGGGTATGTACTGTCCGCCAGCGGCCTGATGATTGGTGGCATCTGGCAGGAATTGACCAAATTCCCTTAGCAAATCCTCATCCTGGCCAAAAAGTTTGGCCACCTGCGTGTATACCTCCTGTTCGGTGAGCATTTTACCCTGATTTAAGCTGCCCTCCTTCATCACCTTTTGCTCCTTTTGATAGGCATGAAGGATTTCCAGGAATTTCTTGTACTTGGCCGGTTGATTTTGGAAACGATTCTGCAAGCGAGAGAGAGGAAGGGGGTTAAACCAGCTGTTGGTGTCTATTTATAAACATTCCTCACCTTGATCTTATTTACATAGGTAATGGCATGATTGAATTCCACCGGCTGATTCTGCTGGCCTGTTGTCTCGCCCAAGAGTATGGACTGATGTGCCTGCTGTATGTGATGCAGGTTGTGCTGACCCGCTGCTCCTCCACCGTGGGGACTTAGTTCGCTTAGGGAATTGGGCGTAGGTGGTCCACCCACCACTATACTGGCCGCTGCTGGACCAGTAGGCGTTATTGTGGCACGCTCTCGTTCCCGCGAGTAATCCCTGGGAGCACTGTGTGGCAAGGCCTGCTGCTGTGCAGCTGGCGAACTGGTCACACTCACATGGACATGGCCCGGTGACTGGGACTGAGCCGGTGTGGGTGGCTGCTGCTGCTGCTGTTGCAGAGCATGTATGGTGGTCTGGGTGAGTGATGCACCACCGTGGGTCATCAGATTCACAGCTCCGGCATTGGATTGTATCTGAGCCACAGCCGCAGCAGCGGCCGCAGCTGCCGCCGGCGGTGTCTTAAGCGCATGTCCCACAGCACTGGTCAGTGGACTAGTTCCGGCTATCATGTGCACTGTCCCAGTGCTAGAGGGCGCTCCGGGTGGAGAGGGCATCGACACCACGGGCACCGAACAGCCCAAAGCATCGGAATGGATTTCAATCTTATAGCCAGGCGGTAGAAACATATTAAAGCCATAGATCAGCTCCGTGTGACCCTTAAAGAGCGTGGAGACGCGCTCAATCACCCCCGGGGTGTCGATGCAATGCGACTTGAACTCCTTCATGATGTCCAGGAAGTTGTTGTAGATCTGCGGCTGATCGGCATACTGGTATTTGACCTGATCCAGATAGCTTAGAGCATCCTCCACTTTGAGGCGAGGTGTGGCATTGCCCCCCGATGACTGGCCCTGCGGTGGTGTGGTATTTCCCCCGCCCACAGCCACGCTATTCGGTGGTAATGAAGCTGCCTGCTGAGCTGGTGGGGTCTGGGAGGTGTTGGCCAATGGTTGGGGCTGCTGTTGCGCCACAGCTGCTGTGAGATTGCTGACTGCACTGACTGCGGCAACTGAACCGGTCTGAGTGCCGCTTATAGTACGCTGGCGTAGGGTGCCAGCTGTTTGAGAACTACTCGAGACTGTAGAGGCATTGGGTGGAGGAGGAGCTGCTCCCACTGTCGCACCGCCGCCTGTGACATGAATTTGTACGGCACTGCCATCAGCTGTGCTGGCAGCCTTGAGAGTTCCTCCCGCTTGGATGGAGGCCACGCTATAAGCTGCAAAGATTAGACACAACAATTAGTTAAAGGTTCCCGTAGGGTCTTATTTTCAGCTTCTACTTACATGTGGCATACTGCAATGTTTGCGTTCCCGCACTGCCCGTTGAGACAACACCTACTGCTCCTCCACTGCCAGCTGCTACAGCTCCTGCGGCTGCTGAACCCACTACCGTCTGGGTGCCTGTTACAGCTGCTAAGCTATCCACTATCGAACTTGTCTTTAGATTCGTGGCCGTCGGCGTGGTGGACGGTAAATAGGCTATGGTCTGTGCTCCACCATGTTGCGGTGTTAGTATACGATGGTGTATGGAACCAATGCCACTAATGGTGGCACTATGCGCATTTGGCACCACAGTGCCAATAGTTACTCCAGCAGTATTAACGCCCACTGAGCTGGGTCCCGCGCTGGTGGGCACAATTCCAGCACCGGCACCGCCTGCTCCTACTCCTACTGCACCGCCCGGTGCGGGTGGGCCCGGACGTGTTCCAAACTGCACCTCGTCTACGCGGGTGCGTTTCATCATCTTAACTAGTTTCTCTCTTGGCTGATATTCTCTTAGTTTGCTGTGCTCTCTCTTGAAGTAAAGGGAAATGTACTTCCTCTTCCTTCCCCTGATGTATGCTGCCCTTTCTCTCAACGCTCTCTCTCTCTGTGTCTATGAGCGTATGTAGTAGACAATAAACGGTCGTTTTCTGGATTGCAGCTCTTGATGATCAGCTCGTGGATGCAACATATGTTGTCTATGCATTTGGGCAAATGCGCTGCTGCTGCTACTGAAGTTTTAACAAATTGCACGACCTCTGCTGTGCTTCTTGTTTATTGGTGGGAGAGACGTCGCTCTTGCCACGTCTTATAACAACAGTTGGGCTCAAATTGTTTAGAGTTCTGTAAATAAAAAGAAAAGTATAAAGGAAGTGAGACCAAGTGTTGCAAGAGGCGGGTTAGCTTTTCTTTATAATTAAGTTACAGATAAAAAGTGTTCGTTAACTAGATGGAAGCGGACGGTTTTTGTTTACCTCAAATCGGTACAAGAATTAATTGGTTCGTTAACAATATATCTAGCTTTCAAAATCTTAAAAGCTAAGGCTTCTAAAGACATTTGTTCAGTAAAATCAGTTTCAGTATAATTTTATGTGGATTTTTGGAAAGACGGTTTATCCAAGTACTGAAAAATCTGGAAACGTTTGTTATATTTTATTATGTGTTCTTGAAAACTGAGTTCGACTTAACTTCGGAATCCTAATTACTTCCAGCCGAACCATGGGAACAAAACTTTCGACCCAATTATAACCTGGAACACCCACTTTCCATCCAGAAGGTAAAATTTTGGGGAACAAGTTTGAAATGCAGTTATTGTTGAATTTTTATATAGATTTTTGAAAATTAAGTTTAAACCTAATCGGTTGAGAAACAAACGTTTTATACTCAAATTTTCCGCGAATTTTCTACATTTCCCCGACAGAATTTTCAAAAATATTCTCTTAGTACTCACTTTCATTATAAGATAAAACTGCTGTGAAAAACTCCGCTTCCTATCTTTTATGGTTTGGGCTGTACGGCAGTCACCAATGAGTCAGTCATTCAGGTAGAACTCTTTTATATGGTGACATCACATAAAGCCATGTATGGGCGATAAGTCCGCATAGAATTAGGTCATAGGGCCCAGATATTTTCGGTCATAAGGCCTAGGCAGATTTGAGTTCAATGTCAGAACACAGCTAAAAAAACAAAAAAAAATTTCCCAACTTAAAAGAATAGAAATGGTCGAATCTGGAAAAAGCCAAACGACGGAGAGTAAAGTATATGTAGAGGAAGAGCAGGAACTTCCAGGAACACCATCTGGTGGTATTTCCTACAACAACTGTAGTGCTTTTAAGCCTTGACATCCAGCATGAACGACCATAGGCTCGTGAGATTGATTTGTTTTCTTGAGAATGCTAGGAATAATTTTGCATTGAGTCTGGGGATGACGTTTGGATTGCTTCAGAAGATATGTAGTTTTATCAATGCAAAATTGTTTGCCGAAATGGTAAGTATATTTAATTATGAATTATGTAACCAATTTGCACGGGCAACTTATTCGCTGTTGTTTATCGAACATCCCACCGAGCATTTGGAAGATCATTTTACCTTTTCGAGCCCTTTTGATGATTAAAAAGTAGGGTTGTCGAAATATCGATATCGAATAACACTTGACGATATTTTTTTACTTTTTTTTTTGTTTTGGACAAAAATGAAGGTTTCCTAAGGGCATTCTCTTGGATATTAGAAATGTCAGTAATACTAGTAATATCCAAAGAATGCCTTCAAAATCTCCTTTTTTGTGGCTGAATCTTATAAAAATACACACCAAAAATATATTCAACAAGTATTCGATATCGATATTTCGACATCCCTATTAAAGGGATTAATCAATCTCATGTGCGATTTAAGAGACTCAAGTTACAAGCCTTTAAAGACTCGAAATTAACAAGCCTTTACTCCAAACGTTCTTCATTAACAAACTACGCAAAAAGACTCGCATAATGACTCGAAAACTAGTCGAAACTGATCAGAAACACATGTTAAAGTTGTTTTTTTAGCTATTATCTTTTTGGCAACACTGGTTTAAACAGCTCACGCACGTTTCATGTTTTGTTTCACTGTCAAACATCTTCAGTTTGGTCTATAATTTAACCATGAATCGTTTTACAAACGAACAACGCTTGCAATTTATTGAATTTTATTATCGAAATGCGTGCTCTGTTAAGAGCACTTCTTCCATTTTATGGTCAGTTAAATCGACCCATTGAAGCGGCTATTCGGGCTATTGTGACTAAATTTCGCAGTAAATTTACATTGTTGGACATTAAACCACCAACACGCTTACGTAGAGTGCGAACTGAAGAAAATTTCGCAGCTGTATCGGCCAGTGCTAATGATGACGATTCGTCGCCGTTCGCAGCAATTGGGCCTCTGTTACTCAACAACGTGGAAAACTTTACGGAAGGATTTAGGTGTGAAGCCTTTCAAAATACAGCTGGTGCAAGAATTGAAGCCGAACGACCTACCGCAACGTAGAATTTTTTTGGTGAATGGGCTCTTGGAAAAAATTGTGTTCAGCGACGAAGCTTATTTTTTGGCTCAATGGGTATGTGAATAAGCAGAATTGTCGATTTTGGAGTGAATATCAGTTAGAAGCATTGCAAGAGCTACCAATGCATCCAGAAAAAGTCACAGTTTGGGTGAGCGCTACCGTGAGATGATATCCAACTGTTTTTTGCCCAAAATGCAAGAGCTTGACTTGCATGACATGTGGTTTCAAAAAGACGGTGCCACATGCCACACAGCACGCGCAACAATGGACTTATTGAGAGGCGAGTTCGGGACCGGTCAATTGGCCGCCTAGATCGTGCGATTTAACGCCTTTAGACTATTTTTTTGTGGGGCTATGTTAAAGCTCATGTCTATACAGACAAGCCCGCTTCAATTGACGCATTGGAAGAGAACATTGAAGCATTTATTCGTGAGATACCGGCCGAAATGTTGGAAAGAGTATGCCAAAATTGGACTAAGCGGATTGAGCATTTGAGGCGCAGTCACGGTCAACATTTACATGAAATAATCTTCAAACATTAAATTATATGGACCGTACTATCGATTCAAATAAAGATTTCAAGCATTTTTCTGAGTTTTATGTGTTTTATTTGGAAAATTTTTCTACAGCTCTTAAAAAAATCATCCATTATAAGCGACTTTCAAGAAGACTCGCGGCTAGGGTACCATTTTCTCCCGACAAAGGTATCATTTATGATCAGAAACAAGCGCATTTATGACTATTTTAATCAGACTGAGGACTCGAAAAAGACTTAAATGTGATCACAAAATTCCCAAATGTTGGCTGGGATAAGATGGAATATAGGTTGAAAATATTAATAATATTAATTGGGTGGAAAATATAAGGAATAAATAGAAGAAACGACTTTCGATCAGAAGGGGGTCATTTATTTTGTCATTATGACCAGCTACGCCCCTGCTTGCAGCGTTTACGATCGGAAGGAATTTCCAAGAAGTACTAAAAGCTATGAAAGATTTTAAAGAATAAAAAACCTAGACTTGATAGAAAATTTTACTAATGAGAAGAGGAAAGAAGTTATTGCAATCTATACTTATAAGTCTGTAGGGTTCTTTAGGATGGACGGGAAACAACACAATTTCTTAAAATCATGGACGCGGACTATATAGAATGCGAAACGGTCAATTAGAAGCATATAAGAAAAGAACAACATGAAGCTTCAAGGGAATATAGTTTCGCACACCCGAGTAGGTAGAGTACCTTTATAAACTTGAAGAATATATAAGCAGGAAGTCTCAGTTGTGGGTCCCACAGGGTTAGTGGTTGAAAGTTCCAAATATACGAACCAAACTGCAATAGGGGACTCACTAAAGGATGTAATCAAAAGCTACTAGACCAAAGATTAATAAAAACCTAACAAGCAAAGAGTGTTCAATGTAAGTGCCGAAAGATAGTTTATGGTCAAGGGAAATACCCAGATCATGAAAAGGTTCCTGTTGATTTTGCTCTAGGAGTTTCTTTTTTTTTAAGATCTGCCACAGTTGATTTGCATGGTGTAAACTGGTGGGCGTTAATGTAGTGCAATGAAAGGAATGACTTGGTTGGACTATGGGGAAAGGCAAGAGTAGCCTCAGAAAGTGGCTGTCTGAATTGTTTGCCTTTCCACGCTTGTCTGTGCTGAAAAAACAACTCCAAAGCCAAGAGGAGGGAGGGAACATCTCAGTAAGGGCTACCTTCTGTCAGACATAACCGAAGTATCTTGGCCATGTTAGGTGTTAAATGAATACTCTACAAATAATTCTTTTAATAATTAAAAAAAAATGAACCCTGGGTATCCAGTTCAGATCCTGATTCTGCGTTTAAATTTATGTGTGTGTGTGTGTGTGTACGTGCAACCGGAATTGGGCGCGCGCGCTTTGGCTTTTGTTGTTTTTAGAAGTTGCTTGGGGTACAGTAAAGACTGGCTAAGTAAAGCTTTTTCTTTATATAGACATCAACATATATATACACACATGTAAATACATACATATATATGTATGTATGGAAGGTGCCAAATGCCCCATGCACGACAAACGAGCTTGCATAGAATTTGCTGAGAGAATTCACTAAGAGAGGGAGGGAGGGAGGGCGGTAGCTACATATTCTGTGTATCTACAACTTACAAGAGGCAAGAAGCAGCGGCAAAACGCAGCAGCAACAGCAACAGAGCAGCAGCCCACAAATGCAAAGGTGGTGGAACACAGTTTGCTTGCTTTCTTTCTTGCTGCAGCAGCCGTAGAGAGAGAGAGAGAAAAAGAGAGAATAAAATTTGTTTTGAGGCGCAGTATATATATATGACTGCCTTTTTCACCCGTTTGGGGCCAACAACAAACACACGCACACACTTTAATAAACAAGCATTTGGCGGGCACTCGAGAGAGCAGCCCCAGTAAGAGAGAGCTCAGCAGAGAGAGAGAGAGAGAGAAGTGTAAATATAACTTGAATGAATACATCTCAAAGTGTGCGGGAGGTAGAATAAAAAAAATTGTACAATGAGGATCATCTGCCCACACCTCTCAACATTTTCCAATTTGCACTGGGGGATTTTGTAAACAAATATTTGCCTTTGAAAACTGTACCGCCAGAGAATCCTTCAAAGAAAAAATATAAATTTGCAAAAAAAAAAACAGCCGAAAATGGAATGTGGCTCTCCCTCACCCACAGCTTACATATGTATGTATGCGGCGCTCTGAGCGAAGCTCCAATACAAAAATTGGGGCGTTCATTGTGTTTGTGTGTGTGTGTAAGTGTGTGCTCGGGGGAGACATGTGGGCAAATTTTCCCTCCATTTTTTTTGTGTTCTTCTGCTGAGCTCTATTACGTGCACACGTATAATATTATCTTATCTGTTTGTTAGGTGTATACACAGACCACACAGAGCAATATGCAAAAAACAAATTTAAAAAAAAAAACTAGTTTGCCGTTATTAGGAATTTAATTTCTTTCTCTTCACTCACACACAGACTCGCACACACACACACATTCACTTGGCTGGTCTATTAATAAATTTTTGCAAATGAAACATATGGATTGCCTATAGGGAGGAGAAAAATATGTATAAAATAGCGTTTTTGGTGTAAAAACGTAGCAAAAACAACACAAACACACGTAGAGCCAGGGGAGGGGAGGGAGGAGGGGGTGGGGTGGAGATGATGCTCTCATTGTGTGTTGGTTGGAGCTCTGCTGCTGCTGCTGGGGCCGGGGCCAAGCCAGCTGCCAGCCACTACAAAACGGAATGGCGCATCAAAGCAAAACTCAAGATAAGCGCACGACGACGACGAACAACGAATGAACGAACGAAAATAAAACGACACTACGACGGGGCGATGGAGGAAAAAAAATACAGTCAGTTCATAAGCAAACCAAAAAAATAACTTGTGTATTGCCCGCTCTTCAAACTGCATTGTGTGTGTGTGTGTGTGTGAGAGCAACCACGTCGCAGTCGACGACGACTTTTTGTCTGCGCTTTATATATATGTGTATGCATGTTGCTGTCCCTCTCCGTCCCTCTCTCTCTCTCTCTATGGTATATAAACCAATTGAAATTGACCTAACCTAAAAATGTTGAACATTTTTTTTTGTTTCTAGAATTCCATTTGATATAACTTTGTGGATTTACTGTTTCTTTAATGTTGTTTTTAAAAACCGTTTGTAGTTGAGTGGAACTTACATCAGATTCTTGTGATAATCGCGAGGGGGGGTGTGCGGGGTAACGGCTGTGTATGTATGTAAGTATATACATATACAGATGTATGTATATTTACTATAAACTGCCGTTCGTTGGGATTGTTGGGGCTTGTGTGTGGTGTTATTGGAAACTTTCACGTTTTACGCAGTATTTTGCACTTGCAACTATTTTTTTTCTTCTTCTCACAACTAACTTTTCACCTTTTTCTGCGTCGAGTATAGACACCGCGCGAGAGTGGCTGTTTTTTTTTTTTTCCTGGTATTTACTTTTTTCACAAATTGTTTTTCTCATTTGATTTTAAATAAATTTGCACTGTGGTTTACATTTTTTACCAATTTTCTTCTCACTGAATTTCTACAGATATTCACAAAAATTTGGCGAGAAAACGTTTTCGTACATCTTGACGCCGCCGCAAACATTTTCGATTAAAACGGACGACGACGACGACCAGTCAGAGTCAGCAGCAGCCTGCTGTCGAGCGAGACGAGCGAGGCAACAAAAGAGCGGAGAGAGAGGCCCTCCAAAAGAGAGAGAGAGTGGGAGAGAGAGTAAGTGCGCGCGCGCAGTGTTGCTTTGGAATTCATTGGCTGGGGTTCATAACGGACAAACATATCAAATAGGGTGGCAACGGCAACGAGACGAACAAACCTCGCGCATTAAAAATGGAAAAACGTTTGCGTTTGCTGTTTACTGCTTGCTGAGAGCGTGTTATGTACTCTAATACATAGGTGCAATGGCGGGCGAGAGCAAGTAAACCTCAGTTAATTTCATAATAAATTTAAATTGACTGTGAAATAAGAAGAGTCGCTTGATACGGCCTACTAAGCTTACGTAAGTGCAAAAGTGATAAACCACAAAAAACAGGGTGTTCCGACCAAAGAGCGGCACTATGTAGCAGCACAAACTAAGCAAAAGTCACCCTGTTTCACATACAGAGAGAGGGAGAGAGAGAGCGATTGACGACGCTACGTCGACAGCAGCGAGACGAAACGATTGCAGTACATAATGAAATCGACAAAACTGAAAATCAGAAACCAAACAGACTACTAGCTGGCTACAACACTGCCACGGTTACACTTTGCGGCAAACACGACGGCATACACCTTCCACCTCGCTCACTCACACTCGTAGCCTCTAAATAAATACATATATTTGTGTGTGTGCAAACGGAAACGAGAAAAAAAAGCAGTGGGAGAGAAAAAAGGCAGCAAAGTGCATCTCACCATGACAATGGCGGCGTTACAAATACCCAAAACCGGGTACCCCAACCGACCCAAACACATGTTGGAATTTGATCAAACCTTCTTAAGGAGCAGCATTAGCTCAAATAAAATCTGTATATGAGCGAAAATTGGGGGTGGTTGGAAACCTTGCAATTATCGATTTGCGCAATGCACAAGCGGGGTGAGAGAGAGCGAACTAAAGAGCGCTCTCTTAGGCCACCTGCCAGTGGCCACAGTAAATGCAACAGTGAAGCCCCAAATGATAGTCGTCTATTGAAGGGATGGATAATGCAAATAAACAACAACAACAACTGCAGCCCCATGCTAAAAGTTCAAAGTTCACCATCATGTGCAGGCCATGAGAGCTTTCGTAATGCATCGAGAGCAACGCACAGCTAGCGCCCCACGGTCCTCTTCCAGTGCGTCGTAGGAAAGTTTGTTTGCCTTTCCGCTGCTGCTGCTGCTGCTAACCCAGACATTATTGATGTTTCTTTGACGTATGTAACTCTACAGTCTCTCAATGCCACCAGGTGGTGGTGCCTGCCTGCTAATTATTGTTCACTATTTGCATTTTGCAGATGATGGAAAGGAAACCCCACCACGACGACGAACGCTCAGAAATTGTATTTTCCCTTTGCCTTGGTCAGCAAAAAGATCAGTTATTGTATTTGTATCCCCCCACTCACCCGTTGTGTAATTTGTTATGGATAATAAGATATTTATAAACTTAAAATACGTAGCAAGAGGTCTTTTTTTTAAAGAAAGTTAAACATTTTTTTGTTTGTTAAAGGTTAGGCTAGGACTTGTCACATTTTAAGTGGGTTGGGTTAGACAGTTTATGTGAAATATACCATCTAAGAGACTCCAATTTTATTTTTAAATTACTTGGCTGTAAGGCTCCTTATCTCTTTAAAAAGACCTGATGAAGTATTTGTTGTAGGCTAAAGTCGAATTGCTTCTCAATCAGGATTCATTCAGCAACCCCTTAAGACAGCCAGAGTTTAACTTGCATATAAAAATCATTCCGATTTCGTCATTTTTGGAGCTGTCCTAAGCGACTATTTAATCAGATTACATTGAATTAAGGTATTGAATATGGAAGAAACTACTTTTATCTACACAATTATACGATTTTAATCAATCTCTCAACCAATAATCGGTACATTATTTATCGATCTATATAAATAATGTCATGATTATTTTTATCAAAATGAGGGAACCGTTCACAGAAAAGAACTCGATAACACTCAGAACCAGAACCTTTTGATTGTGAAATAGAAAATCGCGAGACTAGTCCCTTTTAAACTAAAGCATTCCTTCATTGTTAGAACCTTATTATACTGAAAGAAAATTCAACTAAATGATTAAAGGAGATGTACTTAAATGGTGCTCAGAAAACTCGACAACGCTTCCAGAGTAGTATGTATGCTTGAAGAAGGACAAGTAAGCGTACAACCAGTGAATCTAACTGGAATCAGAACTAGAACCGATATTTTTAATTTTTAAATGGGTTGCTCTATTTCCACGAATCTACTTGAGTTTACTACTCTGGTAAACAATGGGTTTGTCAATAAGCAACAAACTGATGTAGTTTATACTGATTTCAGCATGGCTTTTGACTCAGTTAATCACGAGCTCTTAGTACATAAACTGTGTATGCTCGGCTTCCCACCAATCCTCCTCAACTGGACAAAGTCTTACTTAAGTGATCGATCTCAACGAGTTCGTTTCAAATCAGTACTATCCAGCTCCATTATTGTACTATCTGGGGTCCCCCCAGATAGCATTAGCCCCTTTATTACTTTTCATTAATGATATCCCACAGGTTTTATCCCATTCGCAGACACTAATGTATGCGGATGACCTCAAACTTTGTTTGTCGTATAATGACCCTACGTCTCCTCTACTCTTGCAATCCGATTTAAACTCTCTTCACACCTGGTGCTCGGTTAATAGCCTTCCTCTTAATCTCAGCAAGTGTAAATGTATGACTTTTAATCGTAATCAACCATATGAGTTTGATTATATGATTGATTCCATCCCTTTGGAACGTATCCATAAAGTTGATGATTTGGGTATACAATTTGTTCCCAAGTTATGTTTCAATAGTCATATATCAGTTATCTCAAACAAGGCAATGGGAGTTCTCGGATTTGTTAAACGATGGTCGAAGGAATTTAATGACCCCTATGTCACTAAGCAACTCTATGTCTCACTAGCGAGACCAATACTGGAATATGGGTCGTGCGTGTTGTCTCCTTATTACCAAAAATATCAAGATCAACTGGAATCGGTTCAAAAACAGTTCTTAATTTTTTCTCTTCGAGGCTTTAACTGGGATTCCACCATTTCCTAAGATTTTTTCAGACCTATCTTTTCGATGGCAGCAATACTATATAATGTCCGATTTTCATAAAACTTGGTGGAATTATGTTAAAGCATAGAAAACTTATAAATAGAAAGTTTGGAAGCGTTTGCGTTGAGGCAAAAAAAGTTTTTCTTACTAAAACCAGTTTTTCGACCAATCGTTCCTATTGCAGCTATATTGCTATAATCATCCGATCTGGACGGTTCCAAAAACTGTGCAGCGTATTTGTACTAAAATACTTCGTGCAAAGTTTGGTTAAGATACTTTTAAAATTGACGGTGGACAGCGCATAGAAACAGACGGACATGGCTATATCAACTCAGCTCGTCCCGCTGATCAAGAATATCTATACTTCATTTGGTCAAAGCGTTACAAACATCCGAAAAATTATAATATACCCTCTCCAAGGGTATAAAAAGCTGTGAACTAAGGTTGAACCCAAACCTTTAGTTTGATAAGATCAGTTACAGGTCCACGAAACTAACCAAAGGTTTCGAACCTTCTGGGTTTTTTTTTTAATGTTTTGCAGCCTTTCTTTAACTTCTCTTTAAAAGGATTGGACTTGGAAAAACTGATAAGATTGTCAATCGTGCTGTGTAGGTACTAGAGTCCTGCACGAGTAGAGTTTAAAGTCAGGTCATGTGTTATTCTAAAGTGAGTCAACGAAGCCTTTGATATTTGGAATATTTTGTACGATTCGTTTTGAACAGTTTAGTTCGAACAGTTCATGTTAACTAAACGACTGATTACGATGATTACATAGCTCGTAGGGTTCAACGTTAGAAATTCCAGAGCAATAAATTTAAAATATTTTAGAGAAACGTGTTTGCTCTTCACAGTTAAAAAAACAAAACATTTGTGTATGTTGAAATGAACGAAATGGACTTACTGGTAAGTGTTGCTAAAGATTTTAATAATTTATTATTCGAAAAATTAATAAACTATAACAGAACTATTCAAGCGCAGTAAATCTTAGTCTGCAAGGGGTTAAGTAGGAGCTCACATCGGGCAATTTAATATAGGCCATAAGCGGGGTCACTTTTTGGCATAATTGAAAATGAAAACGGGGAGGAAATGAAGTATTTCGTCCCATGTAGGAAGTGCAATAGCGTTTTCAAATTCAATAGCAACACTACTTCGAACTTGACCAGACACATGTTTCAAAGAGACCTCAAGCCAAAGCCAGGAAGCAGAGACGGCACTAGTTAAAATCGGGGCAGTTGATAAAAATGAAGTTTGCAACCGCTACCACAATTTTTGTAACCCACAAAAGTAATTTAATAAATTTTTTTAAAATCATGGCTTTGAAGTTATGTGTGGTCATTTATGGTTATGAAAAGCATTGATACTGGTATGATTCTCCACTTGGCTGGGAGTTACTTTAAAATTACTACTATTTTTGATCCGCAACGGTATTTTTTTCCGCGATTTGATGATTTGTCACGGAAAGTGGTTTGAAATATTCTTTATGATCTTGACTATATTTTTTACTCTTGTTCATCCATGGTATTTCTCGCGGTTAAGTACATAATCATGGTTGGTGACATGACAAAACGCCCACGGACAAAAAGGCCCATATTAAAATTAATCGTAGTATGCATCGAAATTAAATTTATAAATTGTATGGGCCTTATGTCCACATTATATTCGGACATAAGGCCCATCGTCGGACTTTTTGCCCAGTTTGATAAAAACTCTGAAATTATAGCCTAGCTGTCTCTTGCATATCAGCGGCCTAAAGTCGACAGAGTCAAAAATGCTTGGAATAGCAAAAGCAGCAACACGCTGGTCACAGAGGAAGACTTTTTCACTTTTGACCCTCAAGTACAAGATAATCTCAAAACCCAAGGAGAAGGTTAACTGCGAAACGGTGTCCAAGCACTGCAGCGAAAAGTGCAGTATCCAGCCTTTTCGGCTTGGCTGGACTTAGATGTGACTGCGCTACCAGCGCAAGTTGAAACGCAATGGTCCAGACATAGTTGTGCTTTGGATTCTTCAGCCGTTTCGATCTTACCATCAAAGCGATCCCAGTTACAAAACTAGGGACTTTAACTGACTGGTACAGACCATCCGTGATGATCTACTCTTCGTAAAGAGGCAATGTACGTACTCTTTGCTCAGATATCCCCAGCCGTTGCTGTTGTGGGAGGCGCTGTGGCCGAGGAGGTTATCAAAGTAGAGACTAAAATGGAGTCACCGCATCACAACCTGCTTAGACGATTAGAGTCAATTAATATTCAAATAAAGTTTCACTTCTCTTTCATTTCAAAAGACCAAAATTTCGAATATTATTTGTATTTACGGAAAGAAACCCGCCATTGACTGCATTTTTTGCTAATAGGCCTCCCAGATAATTTGCTTTGTTTCCTTGTCAGTCAGATGTTCTTTCTCAATAAGAGCTGTTCACGAGCCTTAATCAAATCAATGTTAAAGCCTTAAACGAAATCTAAACCAAATCTAAATTGCTTTAATGAATACCACTAATAAACAGCAGAGTGCAGACGCACTGCCAACCTACTATTAGTGCCTTTTCAGCCCCGCCGGTGTGACCGTAGATGAAATGCCCAAAATGGGACAGAATTTCTATATCCATTTCAAGGGGGAATTAAACACTCTGCGGAACGCATAAATTTGTTAAATTTTATATTCAGCACTGTGTATTTAATGTCACTTAAATTTGAATACGGAAGGCCCAGAAAAATTTGGAATTATATTTCAAAGTAGTGATTGAAATTTTTCATATGGGCCTTATGTCCGTGGGCGTTTTGTCATGTCATTATCATGGTTATGAAGTTATGCGTGGTCATTTGTGGCCTTAAAACCTGTTTCTTAAGGTCTTTGCTTAATCCTGGCATAAAGTTTACCTTGTTTGGCATTCACGTTTTTATACCCGTTACTCGTAGAGTAAAAAGGGTATACTAAAGTCGTGCAAATGTATGTAACAGGCAGAAGGAATCATTTCCGACCATATAAAGTATATATATTCTTGATCAGCATCAACAGCCGAGACGATATAGACTTGTCCGTCTGTCCGTCCGTCCTTCTGTCTGTATGAACACCTAGATCTCAGAGATGGTAAGAGATAGAGGTTTGACATGTATGGGACAAATGCTTCTTTTGTCTGCACGCAGATCAAGTTTGTTTCAAATTTTGGCCACGCCCCCTCCCGCCCACGCAATTTGGAAAAAACGTTATATCTGCTAAAGTTTTAAAGATAGACAATTTGTACCTTCTAGAGATAGTTAGAAATTAGCAAAATAAATCGATTTGCCGAAGAAATGATAAAGATTTGATGAACGGTTCTCAAGTTATGAGCAAAAAAGTGAACCTCAGCCCCCCGCTACCACCCCTCCCACCCTAAAAAAATGTTGCATACTTTTTGGATGGTCACACTAAGGAACGCAGGAACTCTGTTAAACATGTTTTTTCATGAGTAACGGGTATATCGAAGTCGGTTAGAGCCGACTTTAACTTACGCCGCTCTCGTTTATCTATATATATATAAAGAGTTCAACCCACTACTGACCTCCCACCCAAAAAAGGATTTTCGAAGTCATCACAAGTTCAAACCTACTTTCAAAGTTGTAACTGCATACCAAACTTCCGGAAAATTTACCCCCACCTGGGTGGAAAGTGGGGGTCAAGGTTGTATGGGGCGAAACTATAGTTGCCAGCGATTTGCTCCAAACTCATTTATAAAGTTACACATAATAAAATATAGAAAACGTAACTTTAAAATTTTGGAAAATCTATTCTTGAAGTCGGAAAATTCACGGAAAACTGTTGTATGAAACTTTTTTGTTTTTTATCCGATCAGATTCAAACTCATTTTCAAAGATCTATATGAAAATTCAACAACAACTGCATACCAATCTTCCGGAAAATTCAACCCCCCCTGGGTGGAAAGTGGGTGGTCAAGGTTGTATGGGCGAAACTATAGTTGCCAGCGATTTGCTTCAAACTCATTTTCAAAGTTACGCATAATAAAATATAGGAAACGTAACTTTAAAATTTTGGAAAATTTATCCATGAAGTCGGAAAATTCGCGGAAAACTGTTGTATGAAACTTTTTTGTTTTTCATCCGATCAAGTTCAAACTTATTTTCAAAGATCTATATGAAAATTCAACAACAACTGCATACCAATCTTCCGGAAAATTCACCCCCCTGGGTGGAAAGTGGGTGGTCAAGGTTGTATGGGCGAAACTATAGTTACCAGCGATTTGCTCCAAACTCATTTATAAAGTTACACATAATAAAATATAGAAAACGTAACTTTAAAATTTTGGAAAATCTATTCTTGAAGTCGAAAAATTCACGGAAAACTGTTGTATGAAACTTTTTAGTTTATTATCCGATCAGATTCAAACTCATTTTCAAAGATCTATATGAAAATTCAACAATAACTGTGTACTAATTTTCAGGAAAATCCCACCCGGAAAAGTCGGAAAAGGGTCGGAAAAGTTTGTATGGTAAAAATTTTTTTCATCCGATTGACTTGAAACTTGGTTTGCAAGCATAGTACGAAAAATAATTCGACATATTTTATATCGATATTTTCGCGATATTGGAAAACCCGCCCACGAGGAAAATGGCCGGAAAATTCTGCATGCAAAAAACTATTTTTCATCCGATTGACTTCAAACTCGGTTTGTGAGTATAGTAAGTGAAATAAAATGAGATGTGATTTTCCGATGTTGGAACATTTGACCCATCGGTCGGAAAATTCCTGGAGAACTCTGCATGCAAAAAACTATTTTTCACCAGATTGACTTGAAACTCGGTTTTAAGGGATAGAATACGAAATAATTTGTGATTGCATTTTCCGATGTTGGAAATACCGCGGGGAAGTGGGAGAATAGTGGGCGGGAGTGGGTGGTTAGTGGGAGGGATGTGGGTGATAAGTGGGCGGGCACTGGGCGGGAGTGGGGAGGGATGTGGGTGAGAAGTGGGTGTGAAGTGCGTGGGAATCGGAAGGGAAGTGGGTTGGATGTGGGAGGGATGTTGGTGAGAAGTGGGTGGGAGGTGAGTTGGAAGTAGGTGGGAATGGGAAGGGATGTGGGTGAGAAGTGGGTGTGAAGTGGGTGGAAAGTGGGAGGAATGTGGGTGAGAAGTTTGTGGGATGTGGGTGGAAAGTAGGTGGGAAGTGGGTGGAAGCTGTGGAAGAAGTGGACAGTGGGTGGTGGGGGGGCGGGTGGGGGGGGGGGATTTTTTACGTCCTTTCGAACGCGCGCCACGGCGCGCTTATACGTCAGACATTTCTGAGTAAACATTTCGTAGATTAAATCGTTTGGAGCTTGAACCGTTGAGTTGTTTTATTTCGAACGAGTCAAAAAGATCATTATGGAAAGGCGGTTACTGAACAATTCGATTCGGAAACATTTCCTGAGCTGATGTATTCGAACTGTTTTTTGAAATGGGATTCGAAGTAGACTCTGGCAGGGCTCTAGTAGGTACCTTTTGAAATATTTTCAAGTATAGTTTTTAAGAAGAGATTTCTTTTACAAGTTTGACCAAAAATGCCAATTTGAATGCCAAAGAGAGAGAGAGAGATGAATGTTGAGAGATTGTAATTCTTGAATACCACAACAATGTGACCATGGGGCGATCATGTCATGGCCCAGTGATCTTTTTGTTTGTTATTAACATATATATATATATATTATTTTTAATTGTAGGCATTATTCGCTTAGTGTTTCAAAACTTTGTTCAGGCAAGTTCAAGACTTGTTCATTGGCCTTTGGCAACCAGAAAAAAAGACAATTGCAAATTGCAAATAATCGACAGACGCGGTGCGGCAAGTGTTTCTCTCGTATTTTAGAGAGGCATCCGGAGCAGCCACAGAGAAGACCACCAACCAACCAGCCAACCTCCAGGTATTCGGCATCCAAAACAAATACACAGAAATTACTTTTGGTCTGTGTGTGTGAGTTAACTTGTTTTTCAAGTTTTCAAACAGCCCAAAAGTCCAAAAACCAGAAACTTGAAGCGGCGGCGACGGCGGCCATAAAGAAAATTTTGTGTGTTTTGGTTAGGAGGAAGGGGGGGACAAATGTTTGCGTACAGAGAGAAAGAAAGTACTGGCAAACTTAGCTGCAATCAATATTGATATGAATTTTTTATATTTTTAGTTAATTGAAATATAAATACCTTTTTTTTTTTTACCAGTTGGCAGCTCTGCTGCAAAAAATGCAGCACAAAAAGAGAACGCGCAAACGCTGTGACATTCTCTCGCTCACTCACACCTTGTCAGAGGTGTTTTGATTGCAACTGTGTTTGTATGTGTAAATGATATGCGTCATTGTTGTTGCTATTTTTCAATACCTTCATTTTTCTTCGATTTTATTTATTTATATGAACTTTTTGTTGTTTAATCTCACACACACTTAAACAAACGTAGAGTGTGAGGCTGGTAAATGTAATTTTGATAAAAAATTTGACTTGTCTAACCTCAAAGAAGAAAAATTTCGCCTCAGCCCACAGCCACGCCCCCGCTGCAGCCCAAAAAATGGGTTAACTGTAACTGTATGCATTTAGTTTGGTTGAATAATTAATGGCCCCTGGAGAGGAGGAGAAGGGTTGAAGCTTTTTTTTTTTTTGTAATCAATTGAGGCAAAAATTGAGGTTAGGTGGAATTCATTGGGCACCCACTCACACACAACACACACACACACAGACATATATTGACACCAATGGGCGCGCATTTCCACATTTTCACTGTACACAGAGTTGGGTTTACATACCTGAATTAAAATAGTTCAATTTGGTTGTTGTTTAACAAAAAGGAGATTTACGTTCTATGATTTCTCAGCTGTCTGCTACTGTGTGGGGAGGGGGGGAGGGGAGGAAGGTAAAGAAGCGCGTGAGCCTTCTGCTTCTTCTTCTTACATTTGCAACAAACATACACACACACACACACACACATGCACTTTGGGAATCGATTTTAGGCTTGCTGCTGCCTTTTTTCTCACATGCTCTGCACGTAAATCGCGTTAGTTTTTGTAATTGCTTTTTTTTTTATAAAACTTCACAATGGTATGTACATACATGCAAGCATACATAAAATGTATGTATGTGTGTGTACATAGCAGTACATTGGCTTAAGCACATTAATTACATTTTCTTTTGTGTTTCCTTAGTTGCAGAGTACGCGTAGGGTATTTCGCACTAATATATACTCTTTTTTTTTTGCTTAAATAAATTAAATTTAATTAGTCGCCACAGCCAACGAGCAAAATTGATGACCAGCCAGTTACAACTACAAATCTAGTGTGACCAAGCAGCCAATTCTATAAAAATGCCTAATCTCCTTACGTTACTCTGTTACGTAGCTATTTATCGATAAACATGTTGGGCTGCCCATCTGTTATTATTTCCCACAAGTTGGCAAGTCTAGACTTAATGTTATTGAATTTTTTATATTAATTAACAAATATATTCACACACCTTAGTCGCATATAGATAAATATATCCTCAACAAGTACCTCAATGACATGAACTAACTGCTTACACAGCATAACACCAGCGGGAGCAAGTAAAAACACCTGCCGCCGACTCAGGCGAGAGAAGAGAGAGAGAGAGTAGAGACCCCAAAAATCGCCACTCTCTTAGCTAGAGCCCCACTAGAGCCCCAATCACACTAACAGTGCCGTTCCGTCTGCAGGCAGCGTCAGGTTGAAAAACCCAAAAAGATTTGTCAATTTGGAGTTGGCTCCTCGCGCTCTTCTCGTCTACGTGCCATTTGTTTTGTTTCGACGCGTTTAAATAGCAAACAAAAAATTGCATAAATATTAACAAAATTCTTAACAAGTGTGCGCCCAAGTCGAATCGAATATTTCGTTTGTGTGTTCGTTTTTAGTTAATACAAAAAAATTGCTGTTGCTGTTGCTGCTGATTGTGCATTTAGTGTTGTGGTTGTTGTTGTTGTGCCAAAGCTGAAATTCCGTCTTGGCCTGTACAAGTTTATACTCAAATATACACACACACACACACACACAAACATACCGTTAAAGGTTCACCCCCACTATTATCCACTGAATGTCCGAGAATAAAGGCATCATGCTGGCCAAATCTATGCAAAAACACGCTGGACGTGCCAAGGAGAAGGTGAGTTAAAAATATACACCCAATTGGAATCCAATTGCTCACTGCACGTGAGCGGAAAACAAAGTTAACGCCCACACACCCCAGAGGAAGGAAGGTCGTTCCTTTTTAACTGTGTCATCTCATCTTCATCCTTTTGATTTTTGTGCTTATTTCTCTGCCAAATCCCAAGTTTTGTCCCTGTCCCAATTTCCAGCTGGGTCATCAAAAACTTGTGTGAAAAGCTTTTTACCAATTTCTTGATAATGAAAATAAAATCGGGGGATCCGGTTACTGATTTCTGTGAATTGAGACTTTATCAGTTTTCGCTACTGAAATAAAACTTTAAAGAGTTTTTAACTTAAAGCTACGGTTCGGGGCTTGAAATCCAAAACGAGGATTTTTATTTAAATAAAATTTTTGTTTTCATTTTATTTAAAATATTTAATTAATTTTTTGCAAGAACTTTGACTGCCATTTAGTATAGTTTTTTTTTCAATTTACAATATTTATGAATTTATATAATTATAATTTATTTTTTATTTTGGATTTGAACAATATTTCATTTATATTGTAAATATATTTTTGAAATTTTAGTTAAAGTTAAAGTCAGGTAGGAAAATCCTCTTTAAAATCCCTCAAATTCTTAAGGCCCTCTTTTGGTGTAGAAATATTTTTTTTCTCAAATTTTTTTTTTTTGTATTTTTTAGCTTTGATATTCAAAAATATTGTCCCAAAAGGGAAATTTTAAATACTTAAGCAGATATGGCATTTTTGTCGACCAATGTCTTCGACAAAACAAGCAATTTTCAAATTACTTCAAACTTTAAACGCGTTTTTCTCGAAACCGTTTTTCAAAATGGTTCCCACGTTTTCTCAAGTTCTACCAAACCGACTTTGATAATGTAGGGCTTTCTGTACGCAGAATTAACGTGGCTACCCTACCTCAATCTTTGAGAAACAGTTTTTACTCTTTTTTTGTACACTTGACTGCAAAAAAATGGTCAAAAATCGATTTTTCGTTTTTAAAAGGCCGACATTTTTTCAAATTCAATTTTATTTTCACAATTCTGCTACGGACGATAAAGGCATTCATACTTACCAACTTCCCATCTTCCGTTTTGCTTTCTGATAATTGCAACTCCCGAAAACGTGGGTACCATTGACACTCTTTTTTTTGGTAGAGCCTACTTTGGATCCCGAAAACTTTTTGAACAGCCTTCGCATTCACAAATTTTTTAATTTTGTATTTTTTATAATGAATTGTACAACACAAAAACAGAATTACAAAATCTTTTCCCGAATTTTTTTAAAAAAAACATGTAAAATTTTAGCCCTCTAGAGTCTAGACCAAAAGAGGGCCTTAAGTAGCTAAACATTTAGTTCACGGTTCGGTTATGGTTCCAGTCTTGGTTCAAAGTTGATGAAATCTTTTTAACATTTTCTGATCTATTTTCGAACCAGATCAGATACAAAGGACGAAAAAATCTATCAATTTTCAAACTTGCCAATTGGTAATAAGCTTCCTTCGTCCTCATCTATGACTACTAAAACTTCTCTGTGAAGTTTGTATCGTCTTTTTAAAACCCAACTTAGGTTAAAGTACTTAAATCAGTTTTGAAACGAGCCTTATAGACTATTCACACTACAGTCCATCTACCGTTTATCGTCTACCGTCAAAGGTGGTCCGTGCCAAATTTTCTTAAAATATTCCACCGTCAGCTGGGGATGTTTCTATCTCATGCTGTTCCAAGCCATATTTTTGGGTCCACCACTAAATAATTGCCATTCACAACTAAAATATACGCAGTCAACCTAATTTGAATGTCAAAAAAAATTGCCGCGCAACAGAACACCAAATGAAATTTGAAAATATTCCCAAAACTGTTAATTCCGTTTATAAAACGTACTGTATTATTCACTTAATGCTTCGATATACTGGGCAGACTATAAACATTTTGTATAAGAGTGTATCGCCCATATCGCACATTTGTCGGATGTTTTCTAACACCTCGGATATCCAAAGCAGAGGTTAACATTGTGTTAAGAAACAATTGTTGTTCAATTTACAGAATTTTAAAAAAATGTTTACATCATATGGCAAGAGAAGCCAATGATGGTGGACGGTAGACGGTAGATAGTGGCCATGTAAACACGAATTTCATTTTTTCACCATCTTCTCAACGTTCCGCCAAGATGGACTGTAGTGTGATTAGGCTATTAAGCTGAACCAAGTGTGACAAAATATTTCAGTCTTGACTCAACAAAAAGTATACCTTATTCTGAAGGTTTAGAAAGGAATTTTTTTTTTGGTATCTGGTTGATATAGTGCAACAGAGTCTCGAAGCCATGCAAATACATTTAAATTTTGAGGTACTTAACGTTCGTGTATTAAAGTCTTAAAATACTCTGTATATAAAGTTTTAAAAGATTCTCAAAAGTAAATTAAGTTTAACGTCATTTTTCATAATCACTAAAAAGCTTAGTATGACTTCAAACTCACTTTCAGAAGAGTTATTTCGAAATGTTGAGGAGTGCTTTTTTACGCCAACATGCAAATGTCGAAGATACTTTGGGAGGCGATAACATCGGATATCGAATATTTTTTGTGTGATATTTTTCGGGGATATTTTTGTTTCAACTCGGTCACGCAGTGCAATAAAAAACAAGGACCAGTGGAAACTCAACAAATATAGGAGAAAATTACTTAATTAAAAATTCGGGGCGTAAATTAGATACCTTGAGACAAAAATAGAACTTTTATGTTTTTTTAACAACTACTTGAAAACGCGTGATGCAATCAGAGTTACGAATATCAAATTTTAAGCAGAATTCATTAAGCTTTCATTCTAAAAAACTATATTTAATTGCTCCCCCACGCCCCCGAGGGTCGAAACTAACATTTTCTGGGTGGTGGTAATTTTGGGGGGGGGGGGGAAAAAATTTTTTTTTTTTTTTTATGTGAAGTCGTTAAGGAATTCCCAAACGATTATGGCGGCTCCGGCATGGGTGAGAGTCGTTGTAGCTGGTACAGGGGCATAGGTCACTGATGATTTGGTAGAGATACCAATGAAACAGCGTATGACCAACTAGCCTCCTTTGTGGTGTGTTGTGTTCGCTTTTTGAAGTTATGTGCAAACATAACGAGACCTAGAGCCACGTAATATTGATGATATCATGTCAATTTTATTTTTATATTTTTTTGATATGATATGATTTGTCGTAATGTGAATATTCGGGTCTCTGTTGATTTACTAGGTCTGAATTTATTTTATATTTATATATGTATATATATAAAAAGTCAAAATAAAGCGGATTTTTATTTTCCAAATAGGCTTCAGTTATAGCTCTTCAATAGCCCTACAATTGATGCAAAGATTGATTTTGAAACATTTTTGTTTTTCAAGATAAACGCAAAAAGCATGACATTCGCACGGAACAAAAACAGAAGTGGATTTCCTCGAGAAACCATTCAAATGCCGACTTCAGCGAAACCTGAGGCAATATATTAATGCGATAAATTTTAGAATGTTGTGCATTGATGTTTCTTTAAAATGGTTTTAATCGGGGGTGCCACAGAAACCTCTTCCAACCAAATTCCAACCGAATTCCAATTCTTAGGTGCCACAGAAATTTCTATTGGTGGTTTGAAACCTCTAATGTTTTGTTGAGAGATTTTGCAAAGCTCTTTTCTCACTAGCGCCTTTAGTCGAAGTGGCGCCCTCAACAGCTAGCGGATTAAGGGCTTGCGGATTAAGGGCTGGAAACTAATTGCTCATATTCGGCGCCAACTAATTTTTAAATTTTGCATTATATTGGTGGAGATTGCAAATCGTTAAAAAACAATCAAAAATATCAGTTAATCATTAAATTTAACCCATATCCAAAAAAGGGAAATTTTTGACGAGAGATTCAGCCCTGTTTTTAGAGATGGAACATCAATAGGAACATCTGGTGTCCCTCCACTAGATTTTCTAATTAGAAAAGAAATCTCTAGAAGTTCTGTGGCAACCAACGAATTTTTGAGAGATTTACAAACCAAACCGTCACGCAAAACAAATTTTTCAAAACGAACCTTTTTGTGAGTTTCAGTCCGTGGTCTGTTGCTAGACACCGGTTCTAGGGGTTCAGTTCTACACCATTCAGTTCCGGTAAAAAAATTTTATTCAATTTTTTTCCCCAAAGCTTTCGGTTGGATTCCCGTGGTTATTAATCAAGAAGGTTCAGTTGAAAATACCCAAAATTCACGAAGCAATCCACCTTTAAGGGCTTTGGTTTTGCTTATTGAAGTATATGAATTTCTTTATTAGAGTTTCTTATAAATATAATTTTAATAGCGACAAATGAAACTTTCAACGCCATTGAAATGTTTTCCTAAATTTTTGAATAATACCAAGTCCCAAATGAATTTCATTTCCACTTGAGATATTCATACATAATTTTTGAAATATCGCTGAAATTAGTCAGTCAGTCAGTCATCCCTTCCCACCCAGTGGTTGCTCTAAATTTAACTTGTGTCTTGTCTCTCTCACACGCTTAGTATATATCTCTGACAAAGATGACTGTCAGATGATGACGATGTACTTATGTACATTGTACATACATACATACATACATAATGCATGAGCACACGTATCTTTCAGTGTGCCAGGGAAGAAGCTTCCATTTGAAAAGTGCAACAGCAGCGCGTTGTTAGTATCCCATATCAGATTTAATTTAATGCACATGTTTGCCTATTTTTTTTTTGCTGTTTTATGCGGAAACGCAGGGGAAAAGAGAAAACTTGCCCTAGAACAAAAGGCCCCAGGTCCCCAGGCCCAGGCATAGGCATGACATCGACACTCAAGCCCAAAATGTGAGCACGCGATTTGTGTATTTAGAGGGTGTTGTTCCACTTTCAAACCATTGTCAATGGTTGGAAATGTCAAATGGAAGCACCCTGTATGCATTGTGTCTTAAACCGGTTAACAGATTTAACTGCGTTTTAACTTATGCAATTCGCATTTAATAAATATAATTAAATGCATTAATTGAGTCATTAAAACTTTCTTTGCCGTGGCGAAAAAATTACGTATACATTTGGAAAAATATTGGCACACTTTGCCTAATTGTTTCGTTCTCAATTTGTATGTTTCACTCGAATGAACTGCAAAATTTGTGGGTGTTTTTTTAGCAGAGGAATTAGCATATTGTGCCATAGCTGACCCCGCCTCAGACTCCGCACCTGCAGCTGCATCATCTTTCAGTGCACTTGTGCAATTGCCGCTTGTTAGCAACCTTCAGCTGCTGTTGCCCAATCAGGGACAATTGTTAAATCGTGCCCAACCCCTCACCAATCATAATGCACATTTTTATTTTTTGTGTTTGAGTCTAGGTTAAATTTGCAAATTTTCCTGTGCTCTGGAAATTGTCTATTTATGTAACCCACATGTGGGAGGGCAGGCTGGGAAGTCGTTAATTTCAATGAGATTTGCTCGAGCTGTTTTCGGGGCTTATCTCGTATCTCTATTTGACTTATTTCAATGTCAGTTTGTATCATTTTGTGAGTGTGTGTGTGCTTTTTTCCTTTCTACTTGGGTTTCAAGTGGTTTGTGCGGTTTGGGTTATCTATTAAAAAAAAAGGGAAATAGTTTTTGCTGGTTTGATGGGAAATTGCATATTTAATGGAAATTTTAATAAGATAATTGTGAAATTTTCTTTGCTTTCATTAAGTAATTGAAACACAAATATAATGTGAATTTGGTAACAGAAGAAGTTAGTTGATATTTGGGTTAGTTGAATTGAATGGTGGAAAACTATGACTAAATGGGAGATTAGGCAAAGTGGGAAATTTAACTGCTTGAGCTTAACTAAATCGATACCGATGGATGTCAACTCCATATTAAAAAATAGTTCCAAATGGTCTCTACGCTAGATCGACCTCAGACAAACGAAAATTTCCAAATAGAGGGTGGTATTTTGGCGTTGAATATTCACACTGGGCCGTAAGCTGACCCCCATCGGATTAAGATGACAATTCCGCTGTCGGACAATTTAATTTGGCTGTAAAAAAACTTTCCACATCGCATATTTCCCTGATATACACTTGTAAGTCTTTGATTCAAGCCTGTTCCAATTAGGAACTCAGAATCAGTTTAAGGGCCCTTTTCTCATGTTGCTGCTTTTGTAATCTATAGTCAGCGATAGTTTTTCAAAACCATCGATAACTATCGATAGTTTTGAATAAAATTAAATAAAATTAAAAATTTATAAAAAACAAAATTTCAGTTAAAAAAATATCACACACAGTTAAAATTCAAAAAAAGAAGATAAGTTGGATTTTAATTTGGTTTTCAATAATGTTTCTTATCCTATATTAATAGCCAAAGATTTTTGTTTAAAAATAACAACGTTAATAGGCTCATTCAGCAGATAATTTCGGTTTACGATTTGTGTTTTATGATTATGTGATTGCCGATTGCGATTGGCACATTTGACAATCATTTTTGTTAAAAGGAATCGAACGAAAAGTATTTCAAGTTACCGAAGGTCTGGCTACGTTTGTCTAAACATTAACATCAAATTGTCAATTGATTGAAGTTTATTTTTGTCAGTCGTTGTTCTGTAAAAAGTACTAAAGCCATAGGCATTCTTTAAGTCAGCTATCAACTTATTCAGCAGAGATTCATTAGCAATCAATTATCTGCTGAATTGGTCAACATTTTTGCTTTTAGTCGAGTTTGTCCGGCTTTACTGAAGATGCGCTCGGACTCGGCTGAACTGAAGTGAAGTAATAAGCAACTTTAAGTATCCAGTGATAACACAGATCTTTCTAGAAACTGTTACTTACATCACTTCGACTGCTGGGAATTTTTTCCATTCAAATGGAAGTTAAATTCGTTAAATTAAATTAAAATCAAAACATACATGAAATATTAGTTTTTCCGAATCAAGTCGGATACTTATCCATATCGGAAACATATACATAAGCTTATCTGGGTGACGCTTAATTACTTTAAAATTTATTGTACTATTATGCGGAAAGCTGCAGCTCCCAAATGTGATCTTTTCTGTGGGGCCAGAAGCGTTATGAAAAACTATCGAACACTATCGATAGTGTAGGACTACCATCGATGGCGGCTCGATAGCTCCCAACCATCGATAGTGACGATAGTACTATCGATAGTTCTCCACCTCTACCATCTAGGTAGAATTTTGAGCAATGTACTTCAATGTGCCTCATATTAAGTATTTTTATGAATGCGAGTACAGTAATTAAAACTTAAACTATTACAATTATCAGCCGAGTGCAGAGGTGCTGCCAACCTTCTATTAGCGCCTTTCCAGCCCTGCCGATGTGACCGTGGAACAAATGCCCAAATTTATAATCAACCTAAATGAGACAACCAACTGCACAAAAATCATCTAGTTGCAAAATCTAGATGTATTTCGGTTTGAGCAAAAACAGGAACATGAGAAAACGACCCTAAGTCTTAGAGAATAAGAAAATTCGTCCCTCCCGACCACGTCTTTCCCGTCCTGTCCCGCACAATTTCTTTCGCCCGGTCCCGCACATCTCTATCATAAATGACAGTTTCAAGCTCCAAAACTCACAAGAAATTTTGATGTGGACCTTCGATTTTACATGTGTGTGCAGCATACACTTGTGTGTGTTTTCAACTCAATCTTGCCTGATATTCCCTTGTATTGACTGGACTCATCTTTGTCAGCTCTAGAGTCTTTGTTTCACGCCTGTTTCAAAGTCAGCTTTTCGCGTTATCCTGTACAAAGTTAAAGTTATATTTCCGAATGTTCCAAAAAACTCACCTCTTTCTGTCTTCAGTAGAATCCTAGATTTCTTTCTGCCCTATATCCCTAGTTTAGAATATGATCATCATCTATTTGGCAAAGAATCTTGGTATCTACCAAAAAGTTTTATAATCTACAACTTGTCCTCTAGATAGCGTACATCTATGACTCTCACTGAGAAGTCTGAATGAAGCAAATCTTAAAATGCAACTAAATTTAGAAGAACTTGGCTTTTCCGTGAATTGAGCTAGCGGAAATTCCTCATTGTCTATGTGTCTTAAATCAGAGTTCCCCAATAAACGATAGTCCCCTGGGGGCAAGAACTTACCGAATGCTTGCATGTTCGTCTTTATTCAACAAACTCTTGCAAAGGTGATTTGTACGTGTTTGCTGACGATTTGTTCGATCAGAGAAAACAAAATGCGTTTGCGGTATGACTCTGATTTTATTTATCTTCAGATTTCGCTGAATAAACACATGCTCGTAAATAATTATCAACGGCCCAAATGCATTTTCAGTTTGATTTTGCTCACGAACACTGACAAAAAAAATAAAAAAAAAAACTCTGGCTCAACAGCTCGGTGCAGTATTGTGATTCAAAGCTGAATATATTCACATCTCCAATGATGTTTTTGATGATTGATTAAATGTGGAAGAAAAATTTTTCCATATGAATAGGCATTCAGGAAAAAAGATTGATATTTAAACTATAGACCATTTTCTCTGTTATTCCAATACTTAGAAGAGCTGTGTTAGGTAATCCCAAAGCTGTTGATTTATGGATATTTGACCAAAATATACAAAAAAAAAAAAAGAAAATTAAATATATGTGTCTTCTTACACCTTCAAACTAGTTGATATCTACGATATGATATATAATGAAACGAACCGATTTCATTTGCTAATTTGGATTTGATTAAGCTTAATCTAAAGAACAACAGTTCAGCTTACAATCGGTTCGATTCTAAACCGGTTTAAATTCCCTTTTTCGTATTTTTCCAAATATTGTTGTTATTTTGTATGCTGTTTTTATCATTTAAATTTGTTGTATCTTTGTTTTTATCCCCTCATTCGGTTTCATTATTTTAAATCTATTTATAGAGAACTTTCAAAAGTATAAAATTAAATTGCAAATTGATTGGATGATGAATTCAATTGAACTTTTATGCAAATTGCATGAGATTATTGGGTTGGTTCATTACACAGACCCTATTTAAAGAGATAATTTGTTTTGTAGCTTTCATTTGGCAAGTGCAACAGCAGTTGGAAAAAGTTTGCTCTGTTTGTTGTTGCTGTTGTTGTTATTTCGAATAAATAGAAAACATGGCCAGCTAATTGCAAGTGGGGAACACGGAGTGGGTTAGATAAACACCAAAACTACTACCAACTAGTTACATAGAAAAGCAAAAGGTAAAACCCAAAAAGAAAATAAAAACACAGACACACCACATGCACATTTCCCCTCTCATTCGGGCACAAAGTGAAAAGTTTTCAAAATGACTATAAAATATTTGTAGAAAAAAAAAAACAAAAACAAATGAGAAATGCCAATAAACATTGGCACGTTTCGGCCTTTCGAATAGAGAGAGGTTGAACCAGAGTGATAGAGAGAGAGTGAGCGAGGCAGACTGCTAAGAGAGGCAACCGGATATTTATGAGTCTGATGCCAATAATCGGGATTTGGGTCTAATGGGGGACTGCCTGGACAGGTTTCTTTTATTTTTTAGGTTTTTTTTTTCATTATTTTAAGCTTCCGCTGAGCACAGTTATTTTGTATCTCATAGATACTTTCAGAGACAGCAACAGGTTGTTGTAAGCTATGACAGGCAGGGAGACAGGTTTCCTACCTGCATTATGTAATTAAAACTTGAGAATAAAGTTCTATTTAGTTTTTGCCATATGCTAATCAATCAGCAGCTGATGTAAGAAATTCTCGTACTTGTATTTATTTTGTTAACACAAATGCGGCCAAATCATGAGCTCATACTTAGCAACTAACAAAGTAAATTCTGTATCTGTATCTGTAGCTCGTTTAGCATTGAATCGCCAATGGGAATTCATTGAAGTGTTATCCATTGAAAATCTAGTTTAGTTGGGTTCACGTGATTTGCATAAATTGCCAAATAAATTGTACTTTATGACACGTGACGTGGGCTGGAAGCCATTTAAACAGATCGTAAACAAGATTCAAATGCGGTCAAGAGCACCGAAGAGAGTACAAATTTCATTTGCTTACATAATTCTGGTCATGGCTATTAATTGTGACGAGTTGTACCAAATAACACGGCGATAAGATCAACAATTCCATTACAAAAGTGTGTGTGTGTGTGTGTGTGGTGGAGGACTTTGATAAGCCTAAATAGAATTTCATTCCCATAATAGGCAAATCTTCATGATAAGCGAATGAGTTTTTTTTTGTATTCAATATTATTTATTTATTTATTATGTACACAATCGTATAGGAAATATCAAGCATACGTCAGGTGGTTGGTCAAGAAAACAGTTAAACCGATTGGCATTTTTGCTGTCAACTTTAAGCAAAAAGCCAGAGACAGACAACGCACCACGCATCGCTGGCCATTGACAATTTTCTTCTCTACCTCATTTACACACACACACACACACACACACGCATTTTGCAATCACAAACAGAGTCACTGAACTGCTTTTAATTACAACTGGAAAAGTATTTTCAAAACAACATTGTACATATTTTCCACTTGATCGATGCCCAAATGGCTTACCAACTAATTACGAAAGGCAGGCTTGAAATATGCACACACACCACCTGCTCAAAATTGAATGAAATATTGCTCATGGACATTGCAAACATACCAAAGTTTAAGCCATGTGTAAACAAATATCAACAAATATTTCAAGAAAGAATTCCATTAAAGCAGGGAACTAGTCTAGAAACATTAAGGTTGCAAACCGATTGAAAACCGAACCTAGTCTATTTCCTTTGTAAAAAATGAAAATGAGTTTGAGAAAAACCTTTATTATTTGATGAAAATGTGATTTTAAAATCTTTTATAAATTCGGTATATTAAGAGTTAATGCTAACGCCAATGCTAAAGTCGTTTATGTATAAATTGCAAGGAACAGACACTTTTGGAAGCCGTGGAAAAAAATAATTTGGGGTGTTGGGGTGAAAACTCAATATATTTTGCCTCAATCGGTTTGCAAACACCCAAAAATCCGTTGGTTTCGCAAAACTTCGAGAGGATTCATTTTCTTATTTAAAAATATAACACATTGGTCCATCTTGTCCTGTTATTTACATTTACAAAGTTTATTTTGCTATGTCAATATTGTTTGGCCAGTGAAATTTTGAACCAATGAAAAATTTGAACTTGCTTTTTAGGTTGATATTTGGCTGGAAAAGATTTCCGTATAACCTCAGATTATGAAGGTTGAGAATTTTAAACCAATTTTAACATCTAGAGCACCGATGGTTACTGGTTTCCCCCAGAGGGCGAAGTACATTTCGCTACTA